>QNUK01000860.1:195000-205118 GCA_013621035.1 Clarias magur | reverse complement strand
CACACACACACAACCACACACACACAACCACACACACATTCACGCACACACACAAATACACATACACACACTCACAAATGCGTACACACATACACAGACACCCTCATACACACACACACACACACAACCACACACACACAACCACACACACTTACACAAACACACACACACACAAATGCGTACACACATACACAGACACCCTCATACACACACAAACACACACACACACACACACACACACACACACACACACACACACACACACACAACCACACACACACACACACACAAACACACACACACACACACACACACACACACACACACACACACACACACACACACACACACACACACACACACACACACACACACACACACACACACACACACACACACACACACACACACAAACCAGATAACAAAGGGAGACCTGTCACAGCTGTACGACAGTAATTCAGCCATTCGTTCACACAAAATAAGTCGATTTTAAAAGTAAAACTTTGAACTTGAATTCCTTTGATGTACCTTCATGGCAAAATTGCTTTCATCAGAAAGATACTGTGCAGAGTAACAGCACGCTCATAAAGGCACATTTATAATGATGGACTCACAGCTAGCAATATTAGCAAAAATGCTACTGTAGCTAGCTAATATAATCGAAATAGGCTAGGTCGGTCCTGTGACCATGTTCATGCTTGATTTTGTCTCATCTGGCCCAGCATAATGATCAGTCATAATAATATATAAAATACTATGCTGAAAAAAATGAAAAGACTTTCAAAATTAATTACAAATTTCAAAAGGAAAAACATAATTAAAAGGTTTCATTGTGTTAATTAAACGCACTTTAGTATTAATTAACCTGCTTACTTTTCATTATGAGCTTATATAATTTTGTCTCCTGCGATTCTGCGTACAAAAAGTGACTGTAAAAAAAATAATTCGTTTACATTTTAAAAACCTGATTTGATCAAGGTTCCATAGTGTGTGTGTGTGTGTGTGTGTGTGTGTGTGTGTGTGTGTGTGTGTGTGTGTGTGTGTGTGAGAGGGAGAAAGAGAGAGAGAGAGAAAGAGATCAGAGACAGAAACAATCAGTGTCACTTAATTTGATTATTGCAGAAGAGCTCAGAGTAATGAAATAATGGATTGTCTCTGAGGACGTAATTAAGCACCGTCTCTCGCTCTCTCGCTCTCTCTGACAGAGATGACGTTCCAGCTATCTAGGCTAGTCTGATCATGCTAACGCTAACACTATGACCCTTGTTACCGCTCTTAACGCCTCTTTCCCTCCTCTTCATCTCTTTCCTTTCATTTCGTTGCTTTCTTTTCCTCAGTGAGTTATTTTTTTGTCTTTTTCTCTTCCTCTGTCTCACTTTTTATTTCTTACTCTGTTCTTTGTTTTTTTTTCACACACCTCTCTCTCTTCCTCTCTCTCTACCTTTGCATTTCTAATGTGTCTCTTATTGCTTTTTCTTCCTTTTAACATGATCTGCCCTCCTCCCCCCCCCCCCCCTCTCTCTCAGACCCGTACGTGAAGGCGTCCCTGGTGTGTGATGGACGCAGGTTGAAGAAGAGGAAGACGTCCATTAAGAAGAACACGCTGAACCCCACCTACAACGAGGCTCTGGTGTTTGATATCCCTAACGAGAACATCGAGAGTGTCTCGCTCATCATCGCTGTCATGGACTATGACTGGTACGAGTCTCTGTCCTCGTGGGGGGGGGGTGTTTACTTTTCCCACTATTTTTTATTGCTTTAATACATTTGCAACTTGACGACTGGAGCTTAGCGTCATACCTCAAGGTGGAGAAAACTGACCTACAGTAGACAATTACTATACTTATCAAACACTGCTTTTAGCCAAACCTATCCATGTGTAAAATGTTCTATAGGATTTCTATAGGATCTGTAGAATTCCAGTAGAACCTTTGCTTTATGATTTAAGTTCTATAGACTTTTTGCTCAGTTCAAAAATCTCTATAATCCTGCGTCGGGCCTCTATGGAATTGTTGAGTTATAATGCATGTTCTGTAGAATTTTACTAAGTTCTATTTAACTCTAGTTCTACTACCTAACTTTATACAGTAAATCTCCAACTCAAATGATCCTTTGCCTAGTTTCAAGTGCTAAACAATCTTTAGTTGAATGTTGTTTAGGGTAAGGACATTAGCGTCCGGTCACTTTGACCTGTTCCCCGTTCCACCTGATTAATTACCGTCGCTGGTTTAGCATCCTGTACGTATTCTACAAGCATTAATCTCATTGACTAAAGCGTGAATAGTCTAGGCAGTGACAAATGTTAGCATTAGCTTTAGTTTAATCTAAAGTAAAACTGCAACCTGAGCGGAAGATGCGTTGGACTAGTGACAAATAGTCATGACGTCTTGGTCATTAATAACAGAGAAACAACTGCATTTAACATTAATAATTTGTGGTTACTCATTAATAGCTAACATATACTGAAGGAATTTGTTCATGTATAATTCCAGAAGTGGTGGTGTTGAGTTTCTGCTTCTCACAGTGTTGGCTATTCAGAATTCCTCTGGCATCGGTGTGTTTGTAAGCACTCTGTTGAACACGTGACCCTGTGCTCCAGCGTGTCCCGTTCACCCTGCTGAATGTCTGCCCTGCTTTGCATAAAGCCACACACCTCATGAATAAACATAACTTATGCTAACACTAATGGCTGTAATGTCTGTGACACAGTGTAACCCAGCCAGTCGTTCCCAGAGTCCAAAGGGACTGCAGGGTGTTTGTATGTGTGTCATTTGAATATTTTTCAGATGTCACTTTGTATTGGTGTTCCTGCCAAATTGTTACACATTTCACTTTGAGTTCTTACAGAAATCTCGCTCTCTCGACTCTGACACTGGTAGTCCCTGACTTACGAACATTCGAGTTACGGATTTCTGCAGATACGAACTGACTCCAGATATACGAACAGTCGTAGATGCGCACCAATTGCAAAAGTAGTGTCACAGGGCAACCGGAGGCGAATCAGAAGACTAGCAGTTTGCCCGTGTAGCGTGGAGGATAAACCCAAACGCAAGAGTTTACACAATTAAACCTGCGTTCTAACAACACACACTCAATCAGGAAAATGGCACAAAATGGTGAGTACTGACGAAATTGGAGAGATGGCGTCGGAGACGGCGTTGGAAACCTCAACGACTGAGCGATGTGCGGCGCCATTGTGTTTCCTTTTATACTTCCTGAATCGCGACCGTACTACTTCCGGGTCCTAGTGCCGGTCGCGGTGAGTGCGCATGACAAGTAGCTAGTTACACTACAGTGCACCAGGTACCAATATTTACAATTATACACCATATTTTCAGTGAATGTATAAAATGCCTAAAGTCTGTTATATTGTATGTATGTTGGGGTGGCACAAGAGAAATGAGTCAGTTTTAATGAATCAATCCAGGAGATGATAGAAAATGGTAACGCTGTACAGCTGTCCTGATGGAGAATAATCCCCTAAAAAAATTCTCAACACATTCCAGTGCAGCTCCTAGACATAATGGCGTCCATTCAAGCACAGTGAACAACTTGTCTTCCCAAGTGTCGTCTTCCCGGGGCTGTCTTTAAACGAGGTCAGCTGACCCCATTGTGTCACCAGGATTTCCGTTTCCGATTTTGAGGCGAGGTCTCGCGGGAGTATAATGCACAACACCACTAAAACACCAAATCTGTGTGTGTGTGTGTGTGTGTGGATTTTTTATGCTTTACATTGTTATCTAAGTCAACACCCCTATCTCACCTACACGGTTTGACTTGCGGTGAGACACGGTGTTAGGAACAACGAGTGACCCCCCAACATTCCGCAAGGTTCCGCAAGTAGCGGCAAAAAAAGTATACATGTTAATTTTTTACAAGGAAAGATTCGAAACGTAATCCCTATACAAAACCTCGCTGTGAATCACAATAAACCGTACTTATGGCCGCGCTGATGAGACGTAGGTGAGATAGAGGTGTGAGAATCACTTTGTTGGACTTGTGCTCCAAGAACGGAACTAGTTCGTAAGTCGGGAATTACGTCTTGAGTTGCAGTTTTCAGAACGTATCCGCGGTGACGTCTCTCCGTTGCAGAATGCATCCTCGTGTCCTTGTTATCTCTACCAGTCTCTGTGATGAACAGCCATTAGTTGCAACTGTGGAATCTGCTGAGATGCTCAGACACTGGACGGCGCACCTCCTGTGAACGACAGGAGTGTGAACGTGGTACTGTAGATCCAGTGTGGTGCAGATTTTCATTCAAACTACACAGGAGACACATCTGGTTCCTCTCGTTCAATCCATCCGTCTCGGTCTACGACGGATGATGATGAGTCGTATCAGGTGCTCCGACTCGTCTGGAATGAAAGCTCGCGGGCACGGCGGACCATTGTGGAGCAGCTTAGTGGTGTGATGGATGAAATGTGGTGTCTGGAAACACAGAAGGGTTCACAAAAGAAGGAGGGAAAATTCCATTTTATTGGGAAGTATATGTGGGATAGCTTAAATTACCTGCTCGTTGAGCAACAAAGCTAACTAGCTCCTAACAAAAGGCTGAATCCCAAATCCTTTGTAAGCCCTGATCAAGGGCACTTTGATCAAGGGTACATAGCGCACTAGATTTCCATTTAACACTATTTAGGATTCAACCCGGATAGTTAACGGAGCTGATATTCCAAAGTGGAATAAGTGGAAGTAGAATATATATATATATATATATATATATATATATAAAGTTTCTCAGGCGTGTCCACCACCTCCATGGTTTACTCTCCTCACCAATATGTATTGGCTACATAATACCGAAAAACTCATAATAAAACTATTCTCACCCCTGTTAATTACACTAACTGTCGCTCGCTAACTGTCGGTCGGCAGCTCTGCCATTCGATGGAGGATGTGTGTGGGCGGAGCAGAACAACTGGTCCAATAAAGAAACTAATGAAAAAAATCTGTTGGTAATACATGGTGTTTGTGGGACTGTTGTATAAAAGCAACATCGAGCAATGTCAGTGTGAGATATTGCTTAATTATACTGGATGTAGAGTCACGTGTGAGAATGTGAAGTGCTGAAGCTTCGCTTCCGTGTTACTCTTAGATAACTGAATTCACCACAAGAACAAACAGCAGACACCAAGCCCTCATTTGCATACTGCTTTGTACCTCCTTTACTCTGCATGTTCATGAAAATCACAATGGTGTTCACGCACAGTTTATCCCTCTGAACATGCAAATTAGCATGCATTGTTTGGCATCTTAATTCATTAGAGCCGGTGTTAACTGCTGTCATCTTTTCGGAATTTATCGAGAGTCAGCAATAAAAAACAAACAAAAAAAAGTGTTAGGCTAGTATTGACTCAAGTCACACTCCTGGTATTACGAGAGTCAGGCCACTGCTGCATGACACACTACGGTTGAATCAGACTGTCAGGAGAATTGGCTTAATTTCAGATTGGTCAGAATCATTAGTCACCAAGACACGCCTTTGTTTCAGGGAAACTCCGCCCACATGCCCAAACCCTGTACAACTCCCTAAATAGTGAGTAAGTCTATAATTATGTCTTAGGTTTGAATAAAAGTGCGCAGCTTCAGTGTTAACTCCTCACTTTGCGCCCTCAGCCCCGACTTCACCCTACACGTCCAACACCTCAGTCAGGATGCATCCGTCTCATTCCAGCTGAGTTCAGTCAGTAAGAACACGCAGTTTCACGTATATGTGTGAAAAATGATGGAATTCTTTTAAGCACTGCATGCCTATTTTTAGAATCGAGTAATCTAGTTATAACGGTAACAAATTTACAGCTTAGGGAAGCAAAATTCTCTTTCCACCCTCTTCACAAGAAAACGAAGGTACTGATCCGTGCCAGTGTTTGTCCCAGGGATCTGCTGTACCTTCAGAACGCATGTATCACCTGAAATTGTAAGCACTGGGTCTATTAAAAGATTTTAAGTTATCATTGAGATCTAAAAATATACCTTACAGAGGACTCTTTATAGTCATGTCATATAGTCCTATAGTCTGGTCATGTTTAGACATTCAGTTTGGTCTCCAGTGAATGTGCAATAAAGTGAGTAAAGACGTTTCCTGCAGTTTGTTCCTTTTTTAAAATAGTTTTGTATTGGCCCCGGGCTTAAACAAGCAAACATGTCCCCTACTGTGACCTCATATATCAAGACGTTCTGCCCAGGCTCAATGCTCAACTCTGCCCAGGCTAATCTACTGATCTTTAGCTCTTACAACTATGTTAGGTTAGCTATTAACCATTAGCAACTAACTGCTTAAAGCTAATCTTTAGCTCTTTGCTTAAAGCTCAACGTTCTTTTGCTCTTAGTTGTGTTTTAATTTTTTCGTACCGCTAAATATTGAGGATGCCATCATAAATCATCACTCTTACTGATCACTCTTATTTATTTTCTCCTCGTTGTGTAGTGAGAAACCTAAAGACATTTGGGATAAGGTCTCCAACGTCAACCTTTCCAATCCCTGCGTTCCGATTGGCTAGGAAAATGCACTTCCTCAAATGGGTGTTCAGGGGCTGTTCATTTGAAATTACAGACACTGAGACAGTGCGTTTAGAACCGAGAAGATATCGAGCCAGACCGCACGACCTGAACTGTATTTCAGCTGGATGATTGACTTTTATTAACTTGTTTAAACAGGAGACTTATATGTGACCTACAGTATAAATTTAAGAATGGAAGTTACATAGAAAAGAAGTTCAGCAATGGGAACAAGTTAGAACATACATATTTTGGGGACCCATCTTCATCTCTACCATTCCCAATGCTAATGTGCCATACCCACAGCTACCCTTACCATGCTAAAGCAATATGATCCCCATTTCCAATGGGAGTTTCATTTTCAGAAATATTCTTTCGCTAAAATGTAGTGTGACAAAAATAAGCTAGTGACCACATGTCCTTGATAAAACAAAGGACACGTTGAAGGACAGAGTCTAGATGGAGGGATGTTTGTCCTCTGACGTAAGTGTGAGATGAAGCTGAAACAAATCATTTAGCTCCCTGTGTAATTAGGGGACGCTGTAAGTCCGCTCTGTCCTCTGCGAAGGATTTTCACGGTAATCATTTACCCAGAAGACAATGTTTGTTTGCCCCTCTGTCGTTTCTCAACCTGTCTCTTTCCTCCTCATCATCCTTGGAGCAACTGAGTAATTGCGATTTCTCCACCACGGTCCATGTTCTCTATTCACCCTTTGCGCTCTTGTTTCTTCTGTCTCTATCAGTATTGGCCATAATGAGGTGATTGGGATGTGTCGTGTGGGCAGTGATGCTGAAGGTCCCGGCAGAGAGCACTGGACGGCCATGTTGGCGAACCCCCGTAAGCCCATCGAGCACTGGCACCAGCTGGTGGAGGTATTACTGGTCCCCTGTACCTGCACGATAACGATTTCTTACATTTGTACCCCCATATTTCTGCATCTCTGCTGAGGTTGTTCTCAAAATTATTGTGTTTTCTTCTGCGCAGGAAAAATCCATTAACACGTACGTGTCGAAGACTACCGCAGCCTCGCCAAAACCGCACATTGTGGTGGACAGCCCTCACTCCGACTAGACACATGGGTACAGATGCACGGACACTGACACTCACACGTGGCACCTTTTCAAATATTAGTTCCTGTGTCATAGCTCCAGGAACTTCTCAAGCCTCCAGCAGATAAGCATCCAGTAGGGCTTCACAACCTAAATGTTGCTCACTGACCAAAATCAAGCTTCTTGTCAGGACAAAATTGACATTTTGTTTCACTGCATTGACATTTTTGAAGGCCTGGGATCTTCCCTTTTTATATGTTAGTACCATTTATGTGTAGTCATTTGGAATAGTCCACCATGGAGAAGCCAGGATCTTGCTTTACATGCACAGAAAGGCGTGCAAGGTTTACTGTTGATGAAGAACAGGAATGAGGTTTTTGGTGCAAAGCCCAAATCGATGACTGAACTGTGGGGAAATTTGTGTATGAATCTTAGTGCAGAAGAAACCAGTGGAGTTCCGGAGAAGAGGAATCATATTCTAGAACTTTTGGAGGTCATGGAGCGGATTAGCCGCGACAGCCGCATCTTGAATGCTCTGTAGAGGAGATATGACAGATGAAATAAGGTGAAAACCTTCCTGCAAATAAATAGAGGTTGCAGTTGGAAACATACAATCTCACACCAAGCTTCTCAGATACTGTATATGACAGATGCTTGGTGATGGATTATTTAGTTTTGCCATTTTTTTTCAGCAATAAATTTTAGTTCTTTTTAACCAACTATACAAACATGACTGAACAAAAAAAAAAGTTAGTTTTTGGTTGTTTCTATGACCAAAATAATAATAATAATAATAATAATAATAATGCGCTGATTTTGAGAGTTCTACATTTTTGCAATGCCGTTCCCATATACCGGTAATGGTAGTATTTAGACATGATAAAAGTAACGATAACTTTCGTTCTACCTGATGTATCCGAAAACATAAATGCACAATTTGATGTTCAAAGCCTCCCCGTTAACACACGCCAGCAAGGCTTCCATATAAGCACATATATCTTTCTTTAATTGTCATGCCAGATCTGTGCCATTTGGGTTTAAAGGGTTTTAAATCTAGTTTAATGTGTTGTAAGGACAAGAAGAATAAGAAGCAGAAAAAAGGTCAGTGTAGCAATGATACAAACATCTACCAATCCAACCATGAAGCATGGATAGGTTCAGTTTGATCATCTCACTACAGACCTAGGGAACCTAAGATTCGATTCTTCGTCTGATCTTGTTTTCCTGTTTCTACTAAAACCCCTGAGCTTGGCCATGATCCAGTGATGACACACAACTTAAATTCTTGATATTCCCAACACATGCCAATGCCTTTCTGAAGTCACATCGTAGCTGATGGTCCATCATCTCCAACCTGATATCAGAATAAAGAATCTTCCCTTCATTTTCTTGGCTGCTTCCTAAAATGAGTTCATGGATCATACATTCTGTACCAATTTTGTGTTGTTGTTGGTTTTCTTTTGTAAACCTAGAACAAGAACTCATCCTAGATCATCCTATGTCAGGATTATTTCCATTCGTCCTCAATGGAAATACATGTATCTTCAGGAAGTGTGCTGAAGAATGCATAATGACGTTTGTTTTAATGAGTAGGAACACAACCACATCATGGATTTTGGCCTTATGGTCCTTTATCTGAGGAGTCCCACATTCGCAAACTATGCCAAATTCTTCTTTTTTCATTTCTACCTCTTTATTCTCATTATTTTAGTATTCTCTCTGCCTTCTTCCTATATCACTGATAATCTTTCATTCCTCCTTCTCGTTTTTTTTTTCTCCGCAGGTCTGCATCGCCGTTGCTCCAGACATTCATCTTTTCCCCTCATCTGTGAATAAATCTGTCCATCAACTGAAAGAAGTGGAAAAACAGACACTGCTGCAAACTCAACACAGCACACACACCAAGTAGTCGATAGACCCACTACACACACACACACACACACACACACACGCACACACACACACACATGAGCAAGTACACACCTCCGTGGAAGGCGTGGTCAGCAGGTGTGACATCACACACATGTTGGTTTATTCAGGGGAAAACAAACACACGATGCACATTCCCAAATATAAAGATCTGAAAATCTACAAAATATGTTTATTTAGTTATGTAAAACTGAGCCTAAGTGAGGAAAAAAAGATTTTTAAAAAGGAGTCGTAGCTGTAATTTCACTATGGACAATTAGTGTGTGTGTGTGTGTGTGTGTGTGTGTGTGTGTGTGTGTGTGTGTGTTTAGCAAAAGAAAAATAAAATAAAATAAGGCTGTAGTAATTCACTAGAGTCAGTTTTCACAGGGACAGAAAAAAAACCCTCTCGAGAGGAGGACTACTTTTGTCTCGTGTCAGGAGGACGGGAAACCAGGACGGACTGTCGGCTGAAAGCATGCTGCGCATCCTCCAAACGCGTCCTCCTCTCATGCAACAGGGAAAAAAAAAATATGACAACGAGCTTTTTATTTTTCTATCCATCTAGCCATCCACCCTTTCAACCGTTTCGTTGATCCATGAATCTTTTTGTAGAACTGCTTGGAGCGATGATGATGATGATGATGATGATGATGATGATG
>QNUK01000860.1:77500-192500 GCA_013621035.1 Clarias magur | reverse complement strand
CTGTGTTTTTTAGAAATAAACTGAATCACATGTTACACACTTTCCTGACATAATCGTTAACTGGAATTACAATATTATATATAATATAGTATGCATATAGTTATTTATTTTTTTATTTTTATCGTCCAGCTCTAATCATTACAATCACGAGATAGAGACAGATGGGACTTTCTTAATTGGCTTCATCTTCACCTCTCTTGGTCATATTACTTCCGTTGCTGCACATCATCACTCACACACTGGATGTTCAGGACAATTACTGCATACTTCATAACACAGCAGCAAACCTGATCAGTGTCCACTTTTCACTCGAGACCGCCGTTGCTAATAAATAATGGACGTTTATAAAGCTTCCAGAACTTGACTTTATCAGAACAAAACATAACCTTGAGTTTGTTTCTCCATTTTCAAAAGCATATTTTTTGAGGGGACGAGACTGAGAATAACATACCAGTAGGCTCTAGTGTGTAATAGGCAATAATACATCATGTGTTCCATCAAGTGCGAAAGGGGCGGGATGTTTATTAGTACCTAATATAATAACAACACTAAGGCTAAGTGGCCTTGCTCACATTCCTGAGCTGTCTGTGAGCATCAAACTGGAAATTCCTAACTGACTCTGAGATGTCACATGCCTTAATCGTCTATCGCTTAGCTATTAGCAACATTAGCCATTTTCTAAATAATTGCATAGAACCTGTAGATAGCATTTAATTGTAGATTGTCACAAAACGTTGCTTTCTTGAAGAAGAAGAAAAAAAAAACTAGCATGACTCGACCTTAACGAGGATTAAAATGTTACCTGTGTCTCTTTTGTTTGAATTCATTCTCTCAATTTATAGAAGGCATGGATGGACGGTGTGTGTGTGTGTGTGTGTGTGTGTGTGTGTGAGAGAGAGAGAGATCATATATCGGCCCTTGTCACACTCCAACATGGGTTTGATCGTCTGTAGCGTTCGTCATTTCCTGTCTCTGTCCCTCCATCCAGTTCTCTGTACCAAACACAGCTTTAATATCTTTAAGGAATTCACTCTAGCAAGTTCTGATCATCGTTAAAACTTTAAAGGAGAGTCGCTAGGACACAAGACGCTAGGGATTCTAGCTAGCAAGATTAATTCTATCTCGCTCCCTCTACCCCTGTCTTCTTTCTCGCTATCATTTTTTCATCTCTTCCCTTTTCTTTTTTTTTTTCTTCACTTCCATCATTTTAGTTTTCTCTCTTGTTCTGTCCATCTCTAATTTAATTTAAATGCAATGTCATAACTCGTCTCTCTCTCTCTATCCCTGACTCTGACTCCATCTTTACCTAGCTCCTTTGTTCTATCTATCTATCACTCTTAATATATTCTCTCACTCTATCTCTCTAAATGTCTTAATTTCTATCTTGCTCTTATTCTTGCATTCATTTTTTTGCTTATTTTTTAAATCTCTCATCATATCTTTATATATTTCTTATCGTTCTCTCTCTCTCTCTCTCTGTTGTATTGCAGTTATTAATCTTCTCTTCATTCTGACCTCACCTCACTCCCTAGCTGCGCGCCATCCCCTCATCACCTCTTTGTCCCCGTCTCGTCTCCGTCTCTGTCTCGTCTCGGTCTCGTCCCTCTGGGTGTCAGTGCCGTTCTGGGTGACCCTGAGAGAGGGGGGGGGGGGGGGGAGGGGAGAACAGTGGTGTTTGCATGCCTATATTAACATGGATGATGTCAAACTCGATGCAATGATAGATCACTGAGACTAAATGAATCAATTGATGCTGAAAAAGAAAAAAAAAGAAAAACAGCCAAAGCCGATAACGAACTCGGCACTAAGTGCTGCAGAGTAACGGTGTGTATACTCTATCTCTTTCCAGTCTCTGTTTCTGTTTGTCTCTCTGTTTCCGTTGAGAAATGTTTTACTTTTTTATGAGTTTCGATATAAAGATGAGATTTTAAGAGAATGAAACGATATCAGGGCAAAAAAAAAAAAAATATATATATATATATATATATATATATATATATATATATTAACATGATGATGATGATGATGATGATGATGATAGTGATTTGGTTTGACGGTGGTCAAAATAAAAGATATGTACCAAAATGTGTGTGTGTGTGTGTGTGTGTGTGTGAGCTGCTCATTCTAGAAAACAGCCAAAATAGGAAAAGTACTCAAAACTCAAAAGAATTCCTGTTTAGTTTACCTTTAACCCTAAAGAATTAGCTAACGTAGCTAATTAGCTAAGTTTGGAAGTCTTTAAAGAAAAACATGTACTTATTAACTTCATGTTTTTTGACTTCTCCTGAAAGTAGTTCTCCAAGTGCAGTCGTACCTCGACGTATGAATTTAATCCGCTCCGGAGGCGAGTTTTTAAGGCGTAATTTCTTATTGTGAAGCGCATCGTCCCATAGGAAATAATGTAAACGCAGATAATCCGTTCCAGCCGCAAAAAATATTACCAATATTACCAATTTCCCATACGATAATCATATTTTTGCATATAAAACAATGAAAACATTTAGAAAAGACACGTAAATGAAGTAAAATGTGAAATTAGAATAGACACTAAACCTTACTTAACCTTAATTCATGATTCGACAGCTTTAAAAACTAAGCTGAGAGTGGCTCCATTTTCTTCTTGCTATCGTCCTTGATAACATTATTGGTACCCAGGGTGATATGTCTTCACTAAATCTTACACAAAATGCAAAAAAACTCGCTAAAAATATGTCTAAACCGAAAATGCTTCACATGCCGAGGTACCTCTGTATTGGCATGTGGGCGGAGCTGCAACAGTGCTGATCACTGACTGGTCGAGCACAATGTTGAAAGAGTCAAATGGATTAATGGCTCTCGTTCCAATGGCTTTCTTTCTTTAAAAACTCTCTTGATTTTACTTTAAGCTCAACCTGCTTATTTTGCTTTAATTCCGTCTCCGTCATCCAGGTAAGACTTTAAATTAGGACGCGTCCCGAACGGCTTCCTGTATCCTCTATTCGTGCCCTACATAGGGTCTAAACTCATCCTGTTCCACCCCACAGAGCAAAGAACACAATCTGTTTATAAAACTTGCTCAGAAATGCTTATGTGAACAAAGTGCTTTTCTTTCATTATAGCAGCTACTGTATGAACTCTTATAATAAAGGTAGAATGAGGAGGATAAAAAGAGGCGTGTCTTCAATCAAAGAGAAGAATAGATGACGAAGATTTCAGGAGAAGATGAAACAGGAGGAGGAAGAATAGGGACAAGGGGGAGAAGTACGAATGCAGGTAGGTGTGTGTGTGTGTGTGTGTGTGTGTGTGTGTGTGTGTGTGTGTGTGTGTGTGTGTGTGTGTGTGTGTGTGTGTGTGGAGCAGCTGCATCCCCACTGGCACACTGAGAGCACACACTGCACCAAGGTGATGACATGGCACTTATCACTACCTTACACACACACACACACATACATACAAACATATAGACACACACATACTACATATATACATACATTCTCTCCATGTACATACACACACTCACATACACACAAAAACACAGTAAAAAAAAAGCCATACATGCAGACACATACACACCAGGGGCTGGGCCTGTTACAGTCTCCATGGTAACATTCCCTGAGTGCAAAAAAAAAAAAAAATAATAATAATTTAGTCGGAAAGACACTACGCTCCGGTTCAGTGAGCTGTGAGAGAGAGAGAGAGAGAGATTGGAAATGGAAATACAAAGAAAAAAAAATTAAGTCATTAATATAAATAAAAATAATAAATGACGAGAAACAAAGATAGTGAAGAAGAGAGATAAGAATGAAGAGAGAGTGAGACTTACAGAAAGAGTAGTCAAGAATGACAGACAAACAGGAAGACAGGTTCAGAAAAATATTAAATAAAAAAAAAGAGACCCGTTGATGGAGACGTAACAGGAGATTTAAAAAAGGTACGAGAGAGAGAGAGAGAGAGAGAGAGAGATATAAAGACATAAAAAGTGAAGTACATGGACACGTGGATGAGAGAGACATGGAGCGAAGGGAGGATGAGTGCGAGATCAAACTTTAGCCGAGATCAGCAAGTGTGTAAATGTCTCCACCTCTCGCTCCGCCCACGCAACCTTAAAAACCTTCAGAAAAAAATACCGTAGATAAAAGAAAAGCGTAAGAAGGAAAACCAGGAATGAAACAGTAATGAACAGAAACAAACAAAAATGAAGAAAAAAAAAAAAAAAACAGACAGTAACACAACCACGACCGTAACCAAGGACAAACTGAACCCATTTTAAAGTTACACAAGTGTTCATTAATCTGTAAAATGCTAACGGTTAGCGGTGAAATTTGAACAAAGATATTGATTTTACTGGTGGAAAGAATAATGTATCAACATAGTGGAAGGCTACGTAGCTAAATCCAGCGGCCACCTGAAGAAAAAAAAAAGCATTTCATTACAAAAACAAATGAAAAATGATAAATTATCGTTTAGAAATTATTTGTGGAGCTGCAGAATAAAAAGATGAAAGGTTTTGCTCAGCCGTCATTCATTACCATGAGAACAGCCAGGGTTAAAAACTATAACACAGCCAGCCACTAGGGGACCTCAGAGACATTTGACTCCCAGTTAAGGCATAAAGTGTGAGGCAGACAAATTATTATTAGTAGTAGTAGTATTAGTATTATTACAACAGTGTCTTCCATTAAAGGGCATGTTCTCTCACAAGCAATGATCACCAGAAGTGGAAAAGTTTTCACCCCCTTCTAGAGAACCACAATGCTTCTGGTTGCCTCAGCCATAAGATCATGACTTTCTTCATATTGTACATTCAAATTACACAGATATAATGTTGAAAAGCTCTGGTCTCAACTAATTACAAAAAATGATAAGCAGGTAGTCGACATGTACAATTCTGCCTGAATAAGCTCTTCATCACTGTGAGGCATCACGGCAAGAAAAATGCTGTACTGCGATTCCCTCAACAGTTGTTGATTGTCTGGGGGGTGCCATTAATTTTGAGGTCTTAATGAAACGTGAGTAATAAATTAAGACAAGTTTAAGCTTAAAATGTTACTCCTCACATACAAAATGTTTGTTCATTGGACAGTTCCATGAAGAGTGCCAATATTTATGGAGATGACGCAAAAAAATATATAGAAATTGTACAATAATTAATATACAATAAATTGATAAATTGATTTAGTATATTTTTGTGTCATCCCCATATATATTGGCATACACAAGAATGATGAAGCATGAAAAATGTTTTCTAGGCCACTGAGCATGAGGAACAGTTTTATTGTTATCTTCAGTCCCACTGACCCAGTTACTGGTGTGTGTGTGTGTGTGTGTGTGTGTGTGTGTGTGTGTGTGTGTGTGTGCGCGCATTTTTATGGTCGGATAGCCTGTTGTGACCGATCTCCAGATGGTTCCTGTCTCGCGACAGGGTAGTCCGGCCATGAATTTGTGTGTGTGTGTGTGTGTTTTGGGAAATAATACCTGAACAAAAAAAATGCAGACATGCACAAATAAACAAACAATAATCCATATACAACACAGATTGGCCCTCTAATGAAAAAAAAAATTATAATATAATTTACAAAATGAATTAAAGACATAGGTTAATCTATGTGCCATGCACTAATCCTGTTCTGGGAAGCGCTTCCGCTCCCTCAAGGCCAATACAGAGAGACTGAGAAGGAGCTTCTTCCCGCAGGCGATACGGTCTCTCAATCAAACCAACACACTGGACTAAACACTTTTGCATTTGCTTGCACACACAGAACGGACAATTATGTCGATGCACATTGCACATATATGCACATATGCACATTTTGCACACTTCAAGGACTTCTTTTCACACCCCCCTCATCTCATTAAAAAAAAACTACCTCAAGTTTTTTCACAGACTATAGCCGTAATATATTACATCACATCCCACTTCTGACAAGAGCACATTCTTTCATACTTCAGATTTTATGTATATATATATATATTGTAACTTTGTTGGAATCTGTTTTATAGGTTCCTTTTGTAAAAATTATTTAAGGTCACGGAGCGGTCGTATAAGCATTTCACTGCATATCGTACTGTGTATGACTGTGTATGTGACAAATAAAATTTGAATTTGAATTTGAATTTCCTGGAACAACTCATAGTTTGGTAGAGAACGTATGAGGGCTAAAATGAAGACTAATCAGAAGAGCAACGAAGAGGCCAAGAGTAGCAATACAGCTAACATGATGCTTGCCCACCATAAACACCACCATGCTTCACAGTTGGCATGTTGTCCTCTTCTTGCTTCCATTCGCCCAAGTATCCATCAATCCATTATCTATACCAAGTTCATCCTGTGTACTGTTACAGGTGGCCTGAAGTCTATCCCTGGGTACTTAGGGCACTTAGGGTGACAAGCCCAAGCACACCCATTCAATCAGTCATTAGGGGCAATTTAAAAATATAAATCAGCCTACAGTGCATGTCTTTGGACTGTAGGAGGAAACCTGAGGACCTGGAGAAACCCACCAAGAATGGGGATAATTATAATAATAATTAATGGGGAGAACATGCTAATTCCACACACAGACCATGAGAGACCATGTGAGATTCAATCCCCCAACCCTGGAGATGTGAGGCAACAGTGCTAACCACTGAACCACCATGCTGTCTTTATTAAATTCTGTGAATTCTAGATAAACTGTTTTAGTATTTCCAAAAAACTGCAAAAGTATTTGCAAAAAATATACATTTTCCCATCCATTTCACTACTAGTGTAGTAAGGCCTTCTGGAGGGGAAACTCCAGGGAGGCAGCAGGATCCCCTTGGGGCAGTGGTGGCTCAGAGGGCTAAGGCACTGAGTTACTGATCGGAAGATCAGCGGTTCGATTCCCAGCTCAGCCAGGATGCCATTGTTGGGCCCTTGAGCAAGGCCCTTAATCCTAACTGCTCCAGGGGCGCTGTACCATGGCTGACCCTGCGCTCTGACCCCAGTTACACTGGGATATGCGAAGAAGGAATTTGTGACAAAATAAAGGCTTTGACTGCACTGCATCCTCCCCTAGCTATCCTTAGCTAGCACCAGGATTTATGGACACCTTCAACCTGTCTCTGGAGCTATCAATAATCTCTGCTAGCTTCAACTAGTGCATTATCATCTCTGTCCTGAAGGAGCCTCACCTGCCCCAATGAGTATCACCCTATAGCTGATATATAGATAAAGTGATTTGAACAGCTGGTGGGACTTCATTACCTGACATCTTGGAGCCAGGAGAATAAAAGCCTGGAGATAATAGTGAACATCAGCACAAAGAAGTAGAGGAGCTTCCAACCCCCTCATCAACAATTGAACTAGACTGGAGATTGTGGAATGCTTTCAGTACCCCAGTATTCACATTATGCAAGATCTGATATGTAGTGGGAGTTAAGGGGATGCCCCTCTCCTGACCCAGGTCCTATTAAACTAATCACTATCAGTTTGAAGATGTTAATGGTAACTACCCAAGGTTGGTGTTCCACATGGTTCTGTTTTAGGCCCACTGCTATTTTCTCTCTATATGCTTTGCCTGGGTAACAGTGGGCATATCGGTTGTCGATGTGGATGAGGCCATCTGGATATCGCATTCTTGCTCATCTCATCTTAGGCGAAGCAGGGTGAATCTCTGCAAACTTTGGCCTCTGGGTCAAACATCCCGCAAGGCTGATGAATGAGACCTGGCCAAAATTGCCCTGGTAAATGCCAGGTCAATAGTGATTAAGACTTTCCTACTGAATGATTTCTTCATGTCTCGCGAATTTAACTTTTAATGTATAACGACATGGATAAGCATTAGTGAGTGTAGTTCATTTACTGAAATTGTACCACGGGACTGTGCATATTTTAATATGCTGAGAATTTCTGGACATGGAGGAGGAGTAGCAACTGTGTTTAGGACAAGTTTTAACTGTAAGCAGCTGGAGGCAAATTTCTACTTCAGTTATGAACTAAACATGTTCAAGTTAAAGCATTCTTCTCTGATATTATGCACCTTGATCTACAGACCACCTAGATATAATGAGAACATTTACCAGTGACTTTTCAGACGTTTTGGGAATTATACCTAGATTGGACAAGGTTCTTATTGGTGGTGATTTTAATATTCAGATCTGCTGTCCTAAAAAAGCTTTACTTAGTGTCAGTTTTACAGTTTGTGTCAGGTCCTACACAAGAGCAGGGACACACATTAGAAGTGTTTGAGATCCTGCTCATTGTGAAATCACTAAACAGTATGTACCTGCACTGTGCCGTTGTTCTTTTAATTTTTCTACTGGGTCTACAATTCTATGCTGCTTTTAGTAATACTCCTGAGTCATTTTTAGATGCTTCTAATTGTTTTAATGAGGGGTTAATATCGTTATTTAATGTAACCCGCCATAATATTGTGGATAGTGCACCTTTCAGAACCTTGTGCTCTAAACCCGACCCTGCACCCTGGATAAATGATACCACTTGTGCTGCCAGGCGAGGGTGTAGAAGAGCTGAGCGAATGTGGAAGAAAGACAAGTTACATGTGTCTTTTGAAATTGTGAAGAACAGCCTAGGTGTCTATCAGAAAACTGTTAAAGCTGAGAAGACTAAATATCTCTCAGGTATTATTTTAAAACAACTGTACCAGACCCCATGTTCTTTTTAGGACTATAAATGCTGTTCTAAACCCAACACAAATCAAATTCAAAATGTATTTGTCATATACACAGTCTGATATGAAGTGAAATGGCCATGACAGGTCCTGCGTAATGTGAACACTGCTGTCCACTCTCTCCACTGGGCTCTCGTTGATGACTGGAGTCTGGTAGTTCCTCTCCTGCTTTGTACTAAAGTCCACTATCAGCTCCTTTGTCTTGCTGACATTCAGAAGGAGGGTGTCCCTCTGGCACCAGGTCTCCAGATTCCTAATCTCCTCCAGGTAGGCAGTCTCATCGTTGTGAGAGATCAGGCCCACCACAACAGTGTGGTCAGCAAACTTGATGATGGTGATGGAGTTGGTAGTAGCTACGCATACTGTATGTGTACAGCGGGGGGTTCATAACACAACCCTGTTGGGCTCCAGGAGATTATTGGCCATATGGAATATTCATCCTGTCCTATCGATGTTATCCCTCCTCGATGGTATGAATAGATCCTTCATACGATTGGACCCATGGTGGAGAAAATGTCTGACCATTGGTGTTGTGCCAGTGATTTTTAAGCATGCTGTGGTGCAGCAATTAATTAAAAAACCTAAACTGGATTCCTCGATTCTGTCTCACTTCAGACGGAAATCTAAGTTACCATTTATTTCAAAAGTACTGCTGAAAATTGTCTCTATACAGCTCCAGTCTTACTTGGATGCACATGGCATTCTTGAAGTGTTCCAGCCTGGTTTTAAAACCCTCCACAACACTGAATACACCCCTAAAAGTTTTGAATGACCTCTTAATAACTACTGACTCAGGGATTTTTGCCCTTCTTCTGCTTTTAGATCTCAAAGCTGCATTTGACACTGTGGATCATTTCACTCATATATTGTCTGCAGCACAGAGTTGGCGTTACTGGTTCCGCCCTGAACTGACAGAGAAGTTTTTTGTTGGCCTTGATGACTCTGTATCCTCCTCAGCAGTTGGGGTCCCACAGGGGTCTATTCTTCGGCTTCATTGTTAAAAAGTACAGAATGTCTTTTCACTGTATTGCAGATGATGTTCATCTTCTTTTGAAACAGCGGGATACAAACAGTTTAACACCACTTTTGGAATGCCTGAAGGATGTCAAAGAGTGGATGGCTGTAAATCTTTAAGTCTTAATGAGAGTAAAACTGAAGTTCTGGTATTTGGACCCAGTGGACCATGTCCTGACCCTTTCACTGACACATGTTCCCTTGAATCATATGTAAAGCCAAATACTAGAAACCTGGTTGTTTTATTGGACAGTGATTTTATACTAGATAAGCAAACTCTGTTCTAAAAGCTAACCTTTTTCAGCTTAGTTTCCTGTTCATGGTCAAGATTTTTAACAAAAAAAAAAGATCTTGAAAATGTTATATATGCTTTTATTTCAGGTCGGCTTGATTACTGTAATGCCCTCTACAGTCGTGGCCAAAGGTTTTGAGGATGACACAAATATTAGTTTTCACAAAGTTTGCTGCTAAACTGCTTTTAGATCTTTGTTTCAGTTGTTTCTGTGATGTACTGAAATATAATTACAAGCACTTCATACGTTTCAAAGGCTTTTATCGACAATCACATGACATTTATGCAAAGAGTCAGTATTTGCAGTGTTGGCGCTTCTTTTTCAGGATCTCTGCAATTCGACTGGGCTGCTCTCAATCAACTTCTGGCCCAAATCCTGACTGATAGCAACCCATTCTTTCATAATCACTTCTTGGAGTTGGTCAGCATTAGTGGGTTTTTGTTTGTCCACCTGCCTCTTGAGGATTGACGACAAGTTCTCAATGGGATTAAGATCTGGGGAGTTTCCAGGCCATGGAGCCAAAATTTCAATGTTTTGGTCCCCGAGCCACTTAGTTCTCACTTTTGCCTTATGGCTCGGTGCTCCATCGTGCTGGAAAATGCATTGTTCTTCACCAAACTGTTGTTGGATTGTTGGAAGAAGTTGCTGTTGGAGGGGGTTTTGGTACCGTTCTTTATTCATGCCTGTGTTTTTGGGCAAAACTGTGAGTGAGCCCACTCCCGTGGATGAGAAGCAACCCCACACATGAATGGTCTCAGGATGCTTTACTGTTGGCATGACACAGGACTGATGGTAGCGTCACCTTTTCTTCTCCGGACGAGCCTTTTTCCAGATGCCCCAAACAATCGGAAAGAGGCTTCATCCGAGAATATGACTTTGTCCCAGTCCTCAGCAGTCCATTCGCCATACTTTTTGCAGAAGATCAATCTGTCCCTGATGTTTTTTTTGGAGAGAAGTGGCTTCTTTGCTGCCCTTCTTGACACCAGGCCATCTTCCAAAAGTCTTGGCCTCCCTGTGCGTGCAGATGTGCTCACACCTGCCTGCTGCCATTCCTGAGCAGCTCTGCACTGGTGGCACTCCGATCCCGCAGCTGAATCCTCTTTAGGAGACGATCCTGGCGCTCGCTGGACTTTCTTGGACGCCCTGAAGCCTTCTTAACAAGAATTGAAGCTCTTTCCTTGAAGTTCTTGATGATCTTATAAATTGTTGATTTAGGTGCAATCTTAGTAGCCACAATATCCTCGGCTGCACGCGTTTCTTTGCAGGTCACCAGGTTAACAATGAAAGAACAATGATTTCAAGCATCACCCTCCTTTTAACATGTCAAGTCTGCCATTCTAACCCAATCAGCCTGACATAATGATCTCCAGCCTTGTGCTCGTCAACATTCTCACCCGAGTTAACAACAAGACGATTACTGAAATGATCTCAGCAGCTCCTTTAATGACAGCAATGAAATGCAGTGGAAAGTGTTTTTTCGGGATTAAGTTAATTTTCATGGCAAAGAAGGACTATGCGATTCATCTGATCATCTTCATAACATTCTGGAGTAGATGCAAATTGCTATTATAAAAACTTAAGCAGGAACTTTTCCAATTTCCAATATGTATGTAATTCTCAAAACCTGTACGTTGGTGTCATGCCTCGAATAGCAGCCCCTAAACTTTGGAATAAGCTGCTCCAGTACATGAACTCAGACAGGCCCTTACTCTCACCCCTAAACCTTTTTATACCTTTGGCATTTAACACATGAGTGATGAGGTACTGTATTCCTCTCATTTTGATGAAGTTTTATTTATTTTATTTATTATTTATTCATGGTTGATAATAAGGCTGAACATTTTATCATTGTATATCATTTTATTTATTTATTTTTTTCAGCACTTGTATTATATTGTACAACACTTCGCTAAAATATGTTGTGTTAAATGTGCTTTAATAAATACATTTTAAATAAATTTGACTTTGACTAACATCATTTGTTAGGTATTAGTTTCCATTGTTATGCTGATGACACATACTATAGTTATATGTATCAGCAAAGCAAGAGGAGGAAAGCCAGCTAAGACTGGATGGCCTTTCTGGTTCATCATTCATGCAGCAGTAAAAGATCTTGACCTGATTATTGATTCCAGTCATTCATTTAAAGCTCATGTAGATACTATTAATAGTATATCATTCTTTCATGTGAAAACTATTGCAAAGATAAAATACCATTGACATATAAAGCACTGAATGGTCTTGGCCAGGGAACCCGCGTGAACCACTGGCCTTTCATCAAAAGATGCAGACAATTTTTGGTGCCTCATATATTGAAATCTACAGGAGGGCACATGGACACATTATCTGGTATTACCCAAATGAGTAAGTGTTCCCTTTGAGTCTGAGTCCTCTCAGGGGTTCTTCCTCATATCCAGCTGCTCATTAGGGATAAACATGCTCATTCACCCACTTATTGTCTGCAGCAATGTTTCTGTTGGGGGTTGTGGGAATCTCAGGGGACTAGACAGGGTACAACCACAATTTAAGAACAACTTTTACCCTAATTGGAATGTCTTTGGACTGTGGGATGAAAGCAGAGTGCCTTGACCCGGAGTTGTGAGGTCAAAGGGCTGACCATTACACCACCACGCCAACTAAGCAAACTGATAAAGCTATAGCCACAGTATTTATTTCTGCAAAGCTGCTTTGTAACAATAAACACAGGACAGAACATTTGTGACATTGTTAAAAGTGCTATACAAATGAAATCGAATTTAATTGAACTGAATTGAATGGTCCTGTCACATTCACACTGTGGAAGACACATTAACCTCTTTTCCACCTTAGAAGTTTGAACCACTTTAAACTGCTTTCTCTGATGTTAAGGAACTTTTACACCTGCACAGTCAAGAGTGTCCTCATCACAGCTTGATTTGGGAACAACACCAAAGCGCATAAACAGGTTCTCCAGAGATTAGAGAGACCAACTGAACACGCCATCAACTGTGCACACTGAGCTACCTTACCTGAACGCTATCTACAGCAAGCGATGAACAGGAAGATAGTTCAATTCAATTCAATTTTAGTTACATAGCACTTTTAACAATGGTCATTGTCTTAAAGCGGCTTCGCAAAGTTAAATTATGGAAATGTGTATGAGGAAGTAAAAATGCATATAGATCATAACGATCAGATTGTCCCTGATGAGAAAAGCCAAGGGAGACAGTGGCGAGGAAAAACTTTTGTGAGTCTTGTGATCTTAGGGAACGTGGGGGATTGTAACATGTCAGAAGACTGGCTAGACACCTGGAAGCTAAACCATTTATAGCCTTGTATTTAAGTAATGCTAGTTTGTAAAACTGAAGAGGTAGCCAGTGCAGGGATGATAGTATTGGGGTTATATGATCATAGTTTCTTGATCTAGTGAGAACCCTGGCGGCTGCATTTTGAACTAACTGCAGTTTGTTTATGGAGGATGCAGGACAGCCACCCAGTAATGCATTACAGTCGTCCAGTCTGGAGATTACGAATGCAGGATCCAGCTTTTCCACATCAGATACGGACAAAATGTTCCTAAGCTTGGCAATATTTCTAAGTGAAGGACCAAAACATCCCAACACTAGCTCTTTTCTACACAGAGAGGAGGAAGAGCTTTAACCAGGATAATACCCAGGCATAAATCCCGACCCTGGATTTGTTTGTATGACACCCACACCCCAGATATTCCTGCTAATGTGTGAGGGTGTAAAAACCTATGCACATAGTGCTCTACATGCATATTGTAGAATGCCAAAAATGTTTTTTTTTATGCATTTTAAGATAATCTAATTAAGTTTGCAGAAAAGTATTGGTAAGTGTTTCACTCACAACAGGCACACAGACACTGAAGATATATTAGAAATGAAGAAATGAAATAAAATATATTAGGAAAAAAAAAAACAGAATAGATTTTAACACTGCATTTTGGACACTATGGACAAATGGATGCAATCAGAATACAGATGTTTCTGGGTTGCCGGGCCAAGCTCGCTTTCTGACAAGGAACACACCGCCTTGTAGGATTCTGCATAAAATGTTTAACGGTTCTTCCAGAGGGACAAACGCTCAGGAGTGTGCTGAGTGTGTGAGCGTTTTGTATATCCTGCATTGTTTAAAATGTTTTACTTCAGAACCGTCCCTGGTTCCATCCCTCGATGTCTCTCTTTACGATGGAGTTTAATGGCTAATCGATTTTTTACACACCCCATCTCCTCATTTCACACTGATTTATGTATGTGTGTGTGTGTGTGTGTGTGTGTGTGTGTGTGTGTGTGTGTGTGTGTGGTGGCACGTAGCCGTGGGCTGCAGCATTTTATGCACAGTAGAACCGGAGCCCATTAATCCACAACACACACTCGTTACCATCCGAGGAGTGAGAAGTGCTTGTTGTACCACGCCTCAGCTGTGACAGTTTTGGACCTCAGAGTCGTCTCTGTACACTGAGGAGTGGAAGCACGCGAACTCCAAACAAAACAACATAACATGCTTAAATACAGATCAAATACTGTTAGTCACAAAAACAGAGCAGGACATTGCTCTTTTTTATTAATTGCTCAGTTTTGCTCTATTAATTTCAAGCCAATATTTTTTGTTTAGTTTTTGATTTGAATTATAATTATAAAAAAATATTTGGCACTACGTTCCCCTAAACACATCCAAGACCTATCCTAGTTAAAAAGTCATGGAAAAACAATTTAAACAAAAAAACATTTAGATGCGATGAACATTTTTTAAATTCAGAACATAAATATTCAAAATAATAATAAAAATGAAAAAATAACATACATACCTGTATATGCTTTCTTCATTCATATTATTATTATTATTATTATTATTATTATTATTATCATTGGGTACAAATGATTAATAGTAATTTAAACATTTATACTTAAAAATTATAGTAGCTAATATTATGTGTATTCTTTCTTAATATTTACTGTAATACTGTTGTTGCTAGGGGTTGAGGTTTATTTCTTTAGGTACCATTTGTTTTTTATTATTATTGTTGTTGTTACTATTGTTGTTTATTTTTGTTACCACGTAATTTTAAAACTTCCGTCTTTGACAAAAAAAAGTAATGTTTATACGTGCATTTTCTGACATCTGGTGGTAATGGAGTGAACTGCTCTTACGCAGAGGAATATTGAAAAAAACATTGTAAAAAAAAAAAAAACATGGGCTTGTTTGAACAAGGACTGGTAGTATGGTATATTTTCAAGTAGTATTGTAGTGTGATGTAGTAAAGCATAGTATAATACAGTGTAGTATTGCATTATTTTAGTGTAAACTGTAGCGTATTGTAGTATAGCATGGTGGTGTAGTGGTTGCCAAGCTCGCCTCGCACCTCCAGGGTCTGGGTTCGATGCCCACCCTGGCATTTGTGTGTGAGGAGTTTACATGTTCTCCCTGTGCTTGGTGGGTTTCATCCTAAACAATACAGATCAGGCTAACTGGGATTTCTAAATTGTGAGCCCCAATCTGAAGACATACTGCCCACGCCCTGGTGTACATGAAGCTCCACAACCCAGAACCTACTGGGTGACAGGGCGCATGTGGGTTGGGTTTAATTGCATGCTGGAATACGTTCCACTGGGTTTTTTTGTTTTAGAGGATGAAAGCAACACGGTTAATGGTTAATTAATTTACTAATTTGTTCCTATGTTTAATGACTCGCAATCTCATTACATGGAAGAACAGAACTAATTTGGTGTCAAAACTCATCTCCTTCGTGGTCAGCAGGTTCCCCCTTCTGGGAATGGCATTATGATTTATTCTTTAACTGGCAACAGTATTTTGTGGGAATCCTGCCATACACAGCAGTGTGAAAGACTTGTGTTTAAGTTCAGTAGGTAAAGAAGCGAATGCAGAAGTGTCCTTAAAGGCACGCTAAAGGCAGGAAGTTGCGGCGTGTTTTGTTTGTGTGTTTTCCTTTTCAGGAAAAAATGCCGAATAGTTTCAAGAATTTCCACATTCACAGATTCATTTATAAAAGTAACGATAATTTATTTTGATTTTTTTTGCATTGCTCCTTTGCATTGCTTTTAGGTTTTTGTTTTATATGTCCGTTTACATTTGTGCAATTTAGACTTTGTTCACGGCGGCGTAGTGGTCAGCGCTGTCGCCTTGCACTGCCAGGGTCCGGGTTTGATACCCGGCCAGGCTCGATTCCCGTCTCTGTGTGCATGGAGTTTGCATGTTCTCCCCGTGCTTGGTGGGTTTCCTCCGGGTTCTCCGGTTTCCTCCCACAGTCCAAAGACATGTAGGTTAGGCTAATTGGTGTTCTCAAATTGCCCGTAATGTGAGGAATGAGTGAGTGTCTGTGTGTGTGTCTGCGCCCTGCGATGGATTGGCACCCTGTCCCGGGTGTACCCTGCCATGTGCCCTAAGTCTCCTGGGATAGGCTCCAGGCCCCCGTGACCCTGAATACAGGATTAAGCGGTATAGATGATGAGTGAGTGAGTGAGAGGCTTCGTTCACGTTACCGGTCTGAAGTCACACAAATCTGACTTTTACCCTAAGATTGATGAAGATCAATATCTGAACTTTATATTATTCCTATTAATAGTCTTGTTTTAAGGTCAGGGCAGTTGCTTAAGCATTTCACTGTGTATGACTGTGTATGTGACAAATAAAATTTGAATTTGAACCCAGATGGCATGAGCAAAGCCGTATCGATGTGAGCCCGTCTGGGGTTTCAGCGGACAGGAGCATCCACATTATTGTCAGATAAAAGTGACTTATAATTATGAATGTGAACCGGCATGACCTTCAAATCCAAACTGACAAAAACAACAAGCCACAGTCGAAGGATGTGGCTTGTAAAGTGAACGCAGCCTCAATAATCACAGGGCAGGCCGATAATGAGAGTGAAGCTTTGGTCCAGTCAAGGCGTCCTCACTCTTGGGTTTTATCAAGCTGTGATATTCAGCCTGGATTGGAAACAACAATCAGCATCTTTTTAGATTAAAAAAAAAAGTTTTATGTCTGATACAGATGGCTAAAACATTTAGTATATTAGACAGCGTTATGTAGATGTTGTTTTTACATAGATTGACATTAATGCAAGATGGTTGTTGTTCTTTCGCCTGCTCCTGTCAAGGCGTCCCCACAGTGGACCATCTGGTCCGCAAACAAGCTACCAAGCTTTACGCCGATGCCCTTCCTGACGCAACCCACTTTACCCAGGCTTGGACTGGCACTGCATCCAGTGCCTGGGGTTCGGGCATTGGCTGTGGATCGAACCCAGGCCTTCTGCATGACAGGTGAGAAACTTACCACTGAGCCACTAATCTGCAAGTTGTTTGATAGTGGGAGGAAACCGGAGTACACAGAGGAAACCCATCAAGCATGGGGAGAACATGCAAACTCCACACACACAGACCCCCGAGGTGAGACTCGAATCCTCTACTCTGGAGGCCCGAAGCCACGGCGCTAAAGACTACAGCACCGTGCCGTCTGTGTTTGGCGTTGATCTGATTTGGCTGGAATGACCTGGTGCTGAGTCTCCATCCAAGTGCTTCAGATGGCGCTTGCTTGCTTTGAGGAGGCTCTCATGTAATCAGTTTATTCAGAAAGCTAGCTCCAAATACAGACAAAACCAGTCCATATCAGTCTGAACTGTCCAAGTCTCTTAGATCCCGCATACTATAAATACAGTTGCATGCAGTATACGAGTGAGTCATTCTGTTTTAGGACATACTGTAATTCAGTCATTCTTCTTCCTAGCATCATCCAACGTCATGTGGATCATCAGCACAGCACGTATCGGTGGGATGTTCTTCTCCATTTCATCTAGAGTAGTGTAACTGGGTGAACTATGGACTTGTGCATCAGGAACGCAATTTCCTTGATAAGGCCATTCTTGACCATTGGAGGACCGGTGGGATTTCTTCATGGGGTTTCTGTCTTCTTGACGTTAACATGAAGTCAGGTTTCCTCCAGGAGTGGAAAGCCATGTGGAGTGCTTCTTCTTCTTTTCCCTGCATTCTTCCATCAGCCTTAATGGGATCTGTTGGTTCACATCCTCTAACCACACCACATTGATTTGGAGAGACTCTCACAATCTCCCAATGGCTGTGATCAATAGCTCGTGAGACCAGACGGGTCGATAATTGACGGGTTCTCTAAAGTAAATGAGTTATTATTCAGTCATGATTTTTTTTATGTTCATATTCATTCTTTCATTCATTCATTTATTTCTTTATCTATTCATTAAATTATTTAGAGTAATACGTTTATCTTGTGTGATGGAATTGGAATTTGTCCTTAGGATCGCTGGATGCAAGTGTAACATTGATTATAGTGGAACTTTGGCCCCCCCCTTACAAATGTTCACCTCAAGGATTTAAATTTTGCAAGAAATTAGTATCGACAACAAACAAGCCGAACCGAACACCAGCTAAGTTGAGCGTACATCTGAGAACCGTTCAAAATTTGTTTCCGTCAGTGGAAAGCCAAGGGAAGTGAGGTTACAATGTTTTATGAATTTTCCAGTCAGCGAAAGCTTTTTTAGAAGAGTCAACCCACAATACCAATGTTTTTTTTTTTTTTTTTTTGCTTTTTTATCTGTAATATTTTGGGGTGTCAGGAATGGATTATCTGCATTTATATGATTTCCTATGGGGAAATGTGTTTTGCAATACGAATGTTCAACTTTAGAACACGACTCCGGAATGGATTAAATTCTTGTTCCGAGGTATCGCTGTCCTTATTTTTCACTAGTGTTAGTACCCATCATTGATGGCTAAAGAGATTGTAGAGACAGTTAAATGGTTACAGATAAAAATGATCTGATGAGCTTTAATGTAAGCAGTGATATTATTATTTCAGGATGAAGCCCATGTACATGTCTGTCTGCAACACAGATAAAAAATGCATAAAAATGTAATTTTACAAAATTTTGTTTGATGTGACAGTATTATATGTTTTGGGTTTCACTGGATTGGTGGCTAAATATTAGGAAATTGTACAAAATGTACCAAGTTCACAGCAAGATTTTGAATCTACTGTCATTTCATCTTATTATAATCAATGGGACAGAGAAGATATACAGAGAAGATATTGTTTACACTAAGTTGGACTTCTTTGGCGCTCAGACAAACACACTCGCTGTTCGGTCATCGGAGAGAGAATCACAGATGAGAAATGGAAAAAGTCGATCAGATAAAGATGAAGTTTCGTCTTAAAACGACTCCGGCGTGTTAAAATCCACTTCTACCACTTCAGCGCTGTTATTTCAGCCAAAGTGAAAATCTGAACTAATCCCAGTCAAAACATTCACTTTATCTTTTCTCGTTAATATCTATTGGTGCAGGTGTTTGTTTACATTGAGATTATTAAACTCGCCACGTAACTGTTCTTAACATCGCTTTTACTCAACATTTTACTTATGGTGCAGTTTAAACTTCAGGCAGATATCTAAGTACTGCAAAACATTCATTCAATTGTGACTAAATCTGGCTGGGCAGACAGACATACATACATACATACATACATACATACATACAGACAGACAGATTTTTTTTCTTTTTTCTAAAACTGGTTTCTGGTCCTCCAGTGTATGAAATGTAAAGATATCATTGAAACCAACGTACAGACAAAAACTTTCTTTCATATTATAATATAAAGTGGTTTGTGTTTTCCGCCCTCTGGTGGTGACTGAGTGAACTGCATCGACTCTAGGATACATTCAAAAATAATGTTAAGAAAGATTGACTTATTAGCTGATAGTCTGTTAATGTTGTCCTAAGAACAGAGTATGATATCTTTAACCTGTAATAATATACAATCTTGTGTTTTATTTATATGTAGATTAGTAAATTATATCAATAATATTCAATAGTCTATGATTGGTTCATATTTAAGTCCTTTAAAAAAATAATAATTATAGCTAATATAATGATTATATTATGCCCTAATTTTACAGTGAATAGATTCGATTAGCTCGGGTATTGACTAGTCGCCCTGCGCGCGCTGCCTCCAGTCTGCAGTGTCGATAACCGACTCAGAAATCTAAAGGTTTTGTCGCCAGTGTCGAATATTTCTGGAGAAAAAAAAAAATGTCGCATCACTGGAAGCCATAACTACTCAAAGAGGTGCTAGATGAATCGATTCTGAGTGCTCGGATTAGTTTAACCCTGATTTCTCACTTGTCTGGGCGCATTATTACCGCAAGGTAAGTTCTCGGGTTAGAGCTTCTTCTTCTTCTGTTTAGCTAAAGAAAAGCTAGCCTGTAGCCTGTCCTAATCGGCGCGCTGCTCACTACGTAGGCGCGCTTACATCCGGGTGCTAGGAGCCGGCTTTCCGACGGTACTTAGTGCACTTGTTGTTCAATGTGGAGCGATTTGCGACACAGCCATGTTGAGTTTAGTTTCAATGCAGTCCTGGCGAGGAAATTTCTTTAAAACCTTTAAAACCTGTAAAATCTGTAAAATAGGGACTTAAGCACAGATTTGAGTGCTCGATAGACCGAGTAACGATGATGTAATTTATTTTTCTGTGGTAACATTTGTCTCTAAACGACCCTTCATAACATTAACCCAAATGTTTATTGTAATTTTGGGGGGTTTTTATCACTTTTGACTCAATTAAATAAAACAATAAGTCGTAATTAAGATTCTCCTGGATCTGATTGTGTTTGGGCAAAGCATGTTTTTGGTGTGTGAAGTCTAAAACCGGTTTAGGGTGTCTCAGAGTGCTAAACCGGGAGGCTACACTGGGTGTTCGGGTCAAACCGGGACTTTCTGAGAGTTAAAACTCCTGTATTTTCCTACAGAATCCCCTGATACACTTATGCACGTAATCACAGAGTAGAACCACTAGACAGTTTCCACATGATTGAATATTTTCCGATGTCTGATTCTCGTCTGAGACGCCGGCCTCCCAGGAACTCCGTGTGGAGATGTCGTGGTCAGGACTGTACGGGGGACGGAACGTTCTGTAACATGCAGGTGCTGTTGAATGAGTGTGTGTGTACGGTTCGCACAGACAGATGCGTCTCTTCCAGCTTTAAAGATCAGATGCTGAATGTTCATAACTGCAGTCGCCCAAAACACAGGCTGTACACACACACACACACACACACACACACACAGAAAATGTGCGTCAAAGAAGCTGAAGTTTATGCAACATGAAAGTGACCGATCTCACTTCCCTGAAAGTGACAAGTTGCTAACTTTAGCCGTTTTGCAGAGATGCTTTTATACAGTACGCGCTCCAAAAATTCGATCAATAATCATTTAAAATGCAAACTACTCCTATTTCTTTATGAATATTGATACTAAAGCTGGTGTTAGCTTCTAGACGCATATGAATTTGGTATCGTTTTATATATTTATTTATTTGTTGTTGTTTTTTTTTTGTTTTTTTTTACAATACCGGTGCCAAATCAATACTTTTACATTGTACAGGTCACAAAAATGGTGGTTTAAAAACAGCTTTTTATTAAAAACAACAACAAATAAACAGGTGGTAAAGTGCTCGCCCTATCATCCAGGTGTCCTGTAACCTCTCGTACCCGTGGGCCTGGAGAGAGCTGATTGGCCGAGCTCTCTCAACAGGGAGGGATGGGAGGCACTTGGTTCTCCCACATTATTACAGATCTGTGAGGTTTGACGTGTTTCCCCCTTCACGTACAATTGTTGAAAGACATTTGTTGCACGTCACGGTGCCGGAATCCTTTGTTGTGTAATACAGTCACACTTTAGGACGTTTAGCTTTAGGCTTTTTACCACACACACTCGTGTTTCTCCAAACATCAGTTGTATTTGTGTTATTAGAGATTTCCGACTTGTTCTTAATGTGCATTTTCTCAAGCGGAAGATTCGTTTTCACGTGCGCTGAGGGTGATGATGCTTCTCACTTCTGTCTCAGAGAACTAGAGGACGGATATTTAAACAAATATGTTTGACCCTTTGTGGAACCATCAAATTCCACTAAATCCTTTTAGAAATAAAGAGAACATGTTTACCACAAATTTCACCGATCAACTCCTGAACTTTGAACAGAAACGCAGACCAACATGCTCGACAAACAGCCATCCGAGGACACCCAAGGTTTTTCAAAGGTCACAAATCCGTCCAGAGCAGCTGACAGAACTTTCTTAGTTGGTGTGAACTTTCCACGACATCCCCACGGGTCCATCTGAAAATCAGCACCTGCTGAGTTTGCACCAAATTTGGCTCAAATGAAACAAATCAACCAAACATTATCATTATAATATCTCAGATGAAAGTATTTTTTTCCACCTTCACCTGTTTTAATCAATTAATCAATTACTTGCAGTTAAGATTTAACCTGTTTAAACATTTATTAACCGATCATCTTTGTTCTGCATCATATTTCTCTGTAGCTCGTATATCTGTTTACTAGTACAGCGTAAGGCGGTGCAGTTCCGCTTCAGTTCATGTGTAGTGTTTGCTGTAATGTGTTGTGAACTTTTCTTCCTTTGTTGAATCAGAGACCAGGAGACGTTGGGATATCTTTCCAGCAGAAGTTACTCTTTATTGAGAACTCGCCGCGCGTCGCTGCAGTCATCCAAGTCTAAAAATTATGACTCCGTTCTGGAGAGTTTATACTTTACAAGGGGGAGGGATACAAAGAGGTGGAGACAATCTAAACAAAGCATAGTGTAGTACAGGAATCAGCCTGGTACCGGAAGTTCCCCAGCCCTGATCTCATCAGCATAACAGTGTCTTTCAAATGCATAGGTGCTAATCTAATCAGCCTGACGGTATCGGCCAGACCTTCACATTATCATAGAGACGAAGGCACGGCCTGCCCTTACATGTACTTCAGGAAGTACATGAAGACCAAAAGGTTAATGTCTCAGACACCTGGGTTACCAGACTTGATGTCCTTAGAATGTCATAATCTTTACCTCAAAATGGAAAACACAATGTACATAACTTTTCAGTTTATATACTATTCTGTTGGAACCTAGATTTAACATTTTATAAATTTGTAATCCTACGAATGTTTAATGTCTACTTGGACTGAGGACAGAGACAGAGAGACGAGAGCGGTATTTTCAACTGCTTGGATACTAATGTAACGGCTCACGAAGCTGACAGGCTACTTTTTCTTTCGCTATTTTTGAAAGTAATGAAGACAGTAAATCAGACTTAAACTTGTCAAGGTTGAGCAGCAGTGTTGCCAGATTGAACGGTTTCCAGTCGCTGGGCTACTTTTATTACTTTTGATTTTAAAAAGTGTGTCTTGGGCCTGTGATCAATTTTAGGCTAATTTTAGTTGATGGAACGTTTGTACGTAAATTGTGGAGCTACAGTACGAGTTGCGATATTGATTTTACTGCTATTTGGTGTTTTTTTTTTTTGTTTTTCACACTACAAAAGGTTATTAAAATTCAAACTTTGTCACATACACAGTATAATATTTAGTGTAATGCTCAAACGACTGCTGATAACCTAAAAAATTGGATTTTCATTAAGAATATAAAGTATGAAATAAGAGAAAGTTTTGGGAAATATAGAAAAAATGTTTAAAAAAAACCCTAACTTTTAGCTGTAAAAAAAATTCATTATATACAGATAATAAAATAAAAATACAATAAAATAAAATGGAATTGCAATGCAATTGGGATATAGAAACCAGAATTAAACTTTGCAAATTAATCGGCAGGTCACATACAAATGCATGCTACAAAAAAAAATAAAAAAATAGTGGTTTCCTTCCGCTTCACAATGATGTCACTTTTGTTCGGCTCTGTATCTCAATCGAATCAACGTTAAAAGAGTGAAGGTTAGGCCTTACCAGTATATAAACTAGTAGAGTTTATATAGAGATAAATTTCGTAGAGAAAAGCAAATTCTCTCTCTCGCTCAGGGTCCAAATTGAGACCGAAACGTCTTCTCAGAACTGCTGAGCTCAACACGAAGCAGGAACGAGGTTCACAGATGGACTAACGTCCCCTTTTCAGAGTTTCACTCACAATCACAGGTGAGGTGGGATTAAAGCACACTGCAGGCCAATAAGGGGGAAATCGGACACCTGAAGGTTGTCCGATTTCTAACGTTCTACATGGTAGAACGTTAGAAGAACGTTTGGATGACATGAAGTGATCTGGTGGAATGTCACAGAGAATATGGTCAAAAAGAGGAACTCACTAAGTCACCCATCAAAACCAAGACATGGAGTAGATCTTAGACAACCACGTGAACATCTCATTGTTCTTTATACTTTATTTATAACAATGACGATAAAGCTTAATTGAATAGAAGTGAATAATTACGAGACTGATAGAAGAGCGGCGGAGAGTAAAGTGTGCTTGTATATGAAAGAAAGAATTAGGGAGCTGAATAAATTATAATATAACTAATAAATTATGAATTTTATAAAACAGGAGACGAGATAAAGAAACGAGGAGAAGCAACTCGGTGGCCCTCAGGTGTATAAACCCATGGTATATACCTCAGATATATATCTTATTATAAAAATATTTTTATTTTTCAGTCCCTGAAAGTGTGGGGAGAGATCTCGGTCTGTTACACTGTTATTATTATTATTATTACTATTACAGCTATATATCTGAATGATAATTAATGAAAAATAAATTATCGACAGTTTGTGTGTTCAACTATCTATCTGTTAAAGAACTGTGAACCCAGGTTTGATTGTAAAGTTGAAGCAGAACATTTCAAAGAGGATGTTTCAAAATTGGTAAAAAAATAAATAAATAAATAAATAAATACACACACACACACACACACACACACTCACACACACACACACACATACAGTGGAACCGCGGATTGCGAGTAACGTGGTTTGAGTGTTTCGCAACCGAGCGAAGATTTTTAATACATTTTTAATTGGAAATCATGTATAACGCATACGACTCTCATTTTGACACTGTAATGGAAATATCACATTTTAATGATGTATTAATTTGTAATTGTGCCTTGTAGACTATAGACGCTTTAAACTTGCTGAAGCTTAGAAACACAAGGCCGAGAATAGTACAGAAACAACCTGATTGTAATTGTCCCTGAATAAATGATAAGGTATGGACAACTGGTCTGGGTCAGATAAAGAGTTGTGAGTTTGAATGTAGGAACTTCATGTACGGGGCGTTGATTATGTTAGCAGATATGTTTGTGTATAAAATAGGACAGCTGAGAGAAAGAGATCACCTTTCTCCATGCTGCAATTGTTTGCTGTGTGAGACTGGTCCTTCTGCAGAAGTATAAAATAAAACCTTTGTGACTTTGCTCTTACCCAGAGTGTGAATTACTTGTTCTTATAATATTTACAGAATTTCCACCACAACACCGAGCGGCAAGTGATCACAACTGAGCCAATGTTTGTGAGCAAACGGAGCAAATTTGTGTTTTCATTTTTTCTTATGGGAAAATTCTATTTGGTTTACGAGTGTTTTGGAATACGAGTCCGCTTCCGGAACGAATTATGCTCATAATCCAAGGTTCCACTGTATTATTAAGTAATATATATATATATATATATATATATATATATATATATATATATATATATATATATATATATATTTTTTTTTTTTTTTGGTGCAAACTTATAATAATCCTTATTAATAATTGAATAAATATCCCTGGCTAGTTGGTGTTGTAGCTAGTTCAGGGACGATTAACCAAAGAAGCAAAGATCACTCCGGGGACCAGGGGTGTGGAGGACAATAGACTTTATTCTTTTCAGAATACAGCCGAGCAGTTTCTCTGCAGAGCACAAGCTCCCGTCTCTTCTAAGATGCACGGTTCACATGACACTTCTTCAACATCCTGTTCCCACCAATACACACAATGGCCCAGCACGCAGTTTTAAGTCATCAGTCCCTTTATTGAGCACAATGATACATTTTGCACTATATTGTTCCCTACATACTGTATATAATATTGCAGATTAAACAATGACCCCACACACTCCGCTCATGACTTCAGTTCCACACTGATTATCTGCTGGACAGGCCACGCCCACAAGGCAAAAATAACAAGGCACACCGTTATGATGATTTGTATCTTGTGTCAGGTTTCTGGCCTGTGTCGCCACCTTGTGAAGATTTGTATAAGAATAACATTTTTAACTGAATTTAAATTTTCATTCCCAGCGCTCATGGTGACCCTCATGGACTCTGCGCCCAAACCCGGCGCCTCGCAGGTCTCGGACGTCGTGTTCGTCATCGAGGGCACGGCCAACCTCGGACCGTACTTCGAATCCCTGCGCAAGAACTACATCCTTCCAGCGATCGAGTAAGTCCTGTGATTTTAATTAAAGAATCAGAGTGTACACTTTTACGAGTTCGTTAACCTCCTGATTGCGTTGCTGCAGGTACTTTAATGGCGGTCCGCCCGCTGAAACGGACTTCGGAGGAGACGTGAGTCGGTGCTCGTCCTTTCTGTTACTCTGAGTTCTTGTGTATGAGTAGAGTAAACTGAGAACGGTTCTCTTTGACAGTACGGGGGGACGCAGTACGGGCTGGTCGTCTTCAATACGGTGGACTGCGCCCCCGAATCTTACGTTCAGTGTCACGCCCCCACAAGCTCCGCCTTCGAGTTTGTGTCGTGGATCGACAGCATTCAGTAAGTCCTTTATCTGACCCTAACTCTACATGAACTCTACATGATGCTCTCAAGAAAATGAAAACGAAACACCAGACCGTGGTGTGTGTGTGAACGTTCTCCGTTCTGTGATGTCAGGTTTATGGGAGGCGGAGCCGAGAGCTGCAGCCTCATCGCCGAGGGGCTGTCTGTCGCGCTGCAGCTGTTCGACGACTTCAAGAAAATGAGGGAACAAATGTGAGTATTTCATTATTGATATAGTCATTGATTGTCTTTTATCAGACAGTAAGGCATTATCAGATGCGTGGCCTCTGTTAGAGTAAAGGGGCGTGGCTTATTCATGAGACTCATTCGTCCTGTAACTGGACGTTTCCATAAAGGAGGAGTGGTCTGGGTCCATTAAGATTAGTGAAAAGGTATTGGTCTATGTATTGGTCTATGTATTGGTCTATGTATTGGTCTCATTAAAGGAGGCGTGGCCATTTATGTGTCAGTTATATTAGAAGAGGCGTGGCCTTTTTGTCTATCATCTATGTTAAAGGAGGTGTGGCCTTTTTATCTGTCAGTCATAATAGTAGAGGCGTGGTCTTTTTATCTGTCAGTTATAATAGTAGAGGCGTGGCCTTTTTATCTGTCAGTCATAATAGTAGAGGCGTGGTCTTTTTATCTGTCAGTTATAATAGTAGAGGCGTGGTCTTTTTATCTGTCAGTTATAATAGTAGAGGCGTGGTCTTTTTGTCTGTCAGTTATAATAGTAGAGGCGTGGTCTTTTTATCTGTCAGTTATAATAGTAGAGGCGTGGCCTTTTTATCTGTCAGTTATAATAGTAGAGGCGTGGCCTTTTTATCTGTCAGTCATAATAGTAGAGGCGTGGCCTTTTTATCTGTCAGTTATAATAGTAGAGGCGTGGTCTTTTTATCTGTCAGTCATAATAGTAGAGGCGTGGTCTTTTTATCTGTCAGTCATAATAGTAGAGGCGTGGTCTTTTTATCTGTCAGTCATAATAGTAGAGGCGTGGCCTTTTTATCTGTCAGTTATAATAGTAGAGGCGTGGTCTTTTTGTCTGTCAGTTATAATAGTAGAGTCATAATAGTAGAGGCGTGGCCTTTTTATCTGTCAGTCATAATAGTAGAGGCGTGGTCTTTTTATCTGTCAGTCATAATAGTAGAGGCGTGGCCTTTTTATCTGTCAGTCATAATAGTAGAGGCGTGGCCTTTTTATCTGTCAGTCATAATAGTAGAGGCGTGGTCTTTTTATCTGTCAGTCATAATAGTAGAGGCGTGGTCTTTTTATCTGTCAGTCATAATAGTAGAGGCGTGGCCTTTTTATCTGTCAGTTATAATAGTAGAGGCGTGGTCTTTTTATCTGTCAGTTATAATAGTAGAGGCGTGGCCTTTTTATCTGTCAGTTATAATAGTAGAGTGGTCGTTGTCTTTTTCTGTCTGTCAGTTAGTAATAGTTATAATAGAGGCGTGGTCTTTTTATCTGTCAGTTATAATAGTAGAGGCGTGGCCTTTTTATCTGTCAGTTATAATAGTAGAGGCGTGGCCTTTTTATCTGTCAGTTATAATAGTAGAGGCGTGGTCTTTTTATCTGTCAGTTATAATAGTAGAGGCGTGGTCTTTTTATCTGTCAGTTATAATAGTAGAGGCGTGGTCTTTTTATCTGTCAGTTATAATAGTAGAGGCGTGGCCTTTTTATCTGTCAGTTATAATAGTAGAGGCGTGGTTTTTTTGTCTGTCAGTTATAATAGTAGAGGCGTGGTCTTTTTATCTGTCAGTTATAATAGTAGAGGCGTGGCCTTTTTATCTGTCAGTTATAATAGTAGAGGCGTGGTTTTTTTGTCTGTCAGTTATAATAGTAGAGGCGTGGTTTTTTTGTCTGTCAGTTATAATAGTAGAGGCGTGGCCTTTTTATCTGTCAGTCATAATAGTAGAGGCGTGGTCTTTTTATCTGTCAGTCATAATAGTAGAGGCGTGGCCTTTTTATCTGTCAGTCATAATAGTAGAGGCGTGGCCTTTTTATCTGTCAGTCATAATAGTAGAGGCGTGGTCTTTTTATCTGTCAGTCATAATAGTAGAGGCGTGGTCTTTTTATCTGTCAGTCATAATAGTAGAGGCGTGGCCTTTTTATCTGTCAGTTATAATAGTAGAGGCGTGGTCTTTTTGTCTGTCAGTTATAATAGTAGAGGCGTGGTCTTTTTGTCTGTCAGTTAGAATAGTAGAGGCGTGGTCTTTTTATCTGTCAGTTATAATAGTAGAGGCGTAGCCTTTTTATCTGTCAGTTATAATAGTAGAGGCGTGGTCTTTTTGTCTGTCAGTTATAATAGTAGAGGCGTGGCCTTTTTATCTGTCAGTTATAATAGTAGAGGCGTGGTCTTTTTGTCTGTCAGTTATAATAGTAGAGGCGTGGTCTTTTTATCTGTCAGTTAGAATAGTAGAGGCGTGGTCTTTTTATCTGTCAGTTATAATAGTAGAGGCGTGGCCTTTTTATCTGTCAGTTATAATAGTAGAGGCGTGGTCTTTTTGTCTGTCAGTTATAATAGTAGAGGCGTGGTCTTTTTATCTGTCAGTTAGAATAGTAGAGGCGTGGTCTTTTTATCTGTCAGTTATAATAGTAGAGGCGTGGCCTTTTTATCTGTCAGTTATAATAGTAGAGGCGTGGCCTTTTTATCTGTCAGTTATAATAGTAGAGGCGTGGTCTTTTTATCTGTCAGTTATAATAGTAGAGGCGTGGCCTTTTTATCTGTCAGTTATAATAGTAACTCCCCCGCTCCCCCTCTCTTGTTTTCCAGTGGTCAGACTCACAAAGTGTGTGTGCTGCTGTGTAACTCTCCCCCGTACCTGCTACCCGCCGTCGAGAGCGTCACGTACACGGGCTGTACCACAGACAGCCTGGTGCAGATCATCCGAGACGTGAGTGGCCACAGGCGCGAGGTTTAAAGATCTGAGCTGGGGTGTGGTGTGGCTCTGTGACAAACCTTCTCTTTCCCCTGCAGAGAGGAATCCATTTCTCTGTCGTCGCCCCGCGGAAGCTTCCGGCTCTCAGAGCTCTGTACGACCGGGCGTCGCCCATAGGAGCGCCCGAGCCGTCACACCCGGATTACAGCCAGGACCCGTTTCACATGGTGCTGATCCGCGGAATCGCGCTCCCGGGTATAACACAAGCATCTCCTGTGTAGCCAATACGACGCTCTGTGTGTGTGTGTGTGTGTGTGTGTGTGTGTGTGTTAATGTTTTTTAACATGTCTGTGTGTGCAGTCGCTTCTGGTTCCGTCGCTCCCAAACCTGTTCTGCCACCACAGCCCATGCCTGTCAATCCTCCCATCTGCTCCACCTCCCAGCCTCCTCCTCCAATCGGCACCACTCATGCATACCAGGTGACTGTGAGCTCGCGAAATGTAACCACAAACCCCTGATTTGTATGAAGACGTTTGTTCAGTCTCTCTTTCTCAATGTTTTCTCAGCCTTCTCAGTCTCTGAACGTGGCAGCGGCGGCGGCGGCGGCGATGGCTGTGGAAACCGCCAGCAATCAGAAGAATCGCTGTGAGTCCCCGCCCACCGTCTCTTCATGTGCATCTCGTTTTTAGGTTCAAAACTTTCATTTTGATCCCAACATCCTTATTTTTGTTTTCCTCCAGTCACAGGAATGATGAACACCGGCCCCCCCTTCACTACCCAGCCAACCCTACCCACAGTGGGCGGAGTCAAATTGCCGCCCGCCAGCCAGCCCAGCTTGTCCACCGTCACCACAGTGTCCACGCCCATGTTACCACAGCAACCAGCCCCTCCTCCGGTCCAACAGCAGCCGCAGTCCCAGGTCCTGCCTCCCGGGCAGCCGGCAGCCAATCAGCCGCCACCTCAGGCTCTACAGCAGCCGCCGCCGACCAATCCGCAGGCGCCGCCGCCCTCTCAGCCTGGCATGGTGAGGCAGTGTGCGCTTCAAGTGTAGTTAATAAAGAGGCAGGCACGTGCCTAGGGCCAGTGCTAGAGCGAGAGAGAGAGTGCAAGTCAGTGGCTTTCGTTCCTCTCTTCTTCTTTTTTTTTCTCCTCTTTGGAAGAACACCGAGCCGGGACGGCGGCCAGGGCGCGCAAGTTCTCCCGGGATCACAAGCGTGAATGCATTAGTTTCCCCTGACAAGACATATTTGTAGTTTTTCTTCTAGAACAATTTGTTACAAGAGAGTGTGATGTGCGCACACACACACACACACACACACACACACACACACACACACACATAGATCAACTTTCTGAATATTGATGCTCTGAGGAGAAGATACATAACACCTGAATTGTAAGCATGGCAAGTTCTGGAAAATTAAGTGCCAAGTCACTTTAAAACCTTTAAACCAGATAAAGAGAACCAAAGTGACAAAAGGGACAAGGAGACTGTTAAGTGCAAATGTTTGCACACCCCATTTAATTTTATTATTATTATTATTTTTGTCAAACGGCGATCAGGGTAAATATTGCGTTCGTAGGCAGCAGGTCCGTTTATGTCCACAATCACACGTCCCTCGTCGACATGCTCTAATTAATTGTTTAAATGTGCCTCGTTATGGTCGTTAACGATCTCCATCAATCAAAGTCTTTGAAACCTGACGAAAAAAAAGAAAGAGAAAAAAATAATAAAAATACGAAATGAAACTCGTCAAAAGCGAGCGCACTCGGGAGCGTTAGGATGTGCGGTGGTGTTTCGCCGGTTAAAAACGACAGTCAGAAGTAAATCATGTCTACTTCTGCAAATAATTTATAGAGCTGTTTTTAAAACAATAATCATTTTATTTAATTAGTGACAATAAAAATATAAATGAATAAGAATAATTGAATTAATTAGCAGTTTTTAGTGTAAAGCATAATCCAGGATGCAAGAAATGCAACTTAATAAGTAAAGAAAGAAGGAGAGAAATTACAGCAGTATAATGAATGAAATATATTTATTAAAAACAAATATGTAAAAATGTATAAATAAATCTAAAAAAAAAAAAAAAAAAAGAGTAACCGCATATAGGATCATGTTACAATGATTAGAAGAGGCGTGGCCCCTTTGTCTGTCATCTGTGTTAAAATGGGGAACAAATAAAAATAAGTTTGATGAAAATGTAAAAATCTTTGCAATTAAAAAAAATATTAAGAACTATTATTTATTCATCTATTTATTTATTTATTTATTCATCTATTAACTAATCTGTGTGGAATTTTAGACTCACTTCATCATATGATGACACAAAGGGTGCACAAACTTTTGCACCCGACTGCAAACAACAATTGGAAAGGATTTGTGTTTCCTTTTGCAGATAATTTAGAAAGTTGATTTTTAAACTATAAAATTATCTGCTTATTGACAAATTAAAATAAATGTCCAATTAATTAATTACTTGATTAATCAGCAGATTAATTAATTGATTATTGTTCAAATGAAAGAAATGCAAAGTAAATAATAAGAGAGAGAGATGGATAGAAATGAATAACAGCAGTATAATAATATAAATATATATATAGAAAATAAATGGATATTTTAGAAATGTATTAAAAGAGACAGGTTAATGGATCATGGTACATTTATTTGAAAATAATGAGAAATAAACAAAAGTTGTTTTAAAGAAAAATGTTTGTAAATATAAAGTGTCATGTGAAATTGTATTTATTTATTTATTATCAATTACTCTGGAGTCTTGAATTGAGTGGAATTTTGTTGAGTCACTTAAGGAGTTATATAATGACATAAAAGGGAAATAAAAGGGAACGTCTTGGTGCTTGTGACTTTGATCTTTTCCCGTGTTCCAGGCCGGAGTTTCTGCGCCGCAGCCCGGAGCGAATCCTATCGCTGGTCAACAAGTCGTTCCTAATAAAGTGGTTGCCTGGAGTGGCGTTCTGGAGTGGCAGGAGGTGAGGAGACCTGTGTGTGTGTGTGTGTGTGTGTGTGTGTGTGTGTTTACAGCATTTAGCTTTGATGAGTCTCTGAAGTGAAGTCACCGTCCTCAAGCACTTATCTGCTCAAACGGATGGGCCGGGTCTCAGTAACGAGCGGCGTGGGAACGTCACACTCCACTAATCTTCTGCTCGTTATGTAGAATCACCCACCCGCTCGATCCGTTAGGGAAACGCAGCTCTTAATTTCACGCATCGATTTCCTTTAGAGCGACGCATCACTGCTGAACGGAGACGGGGTGCCAATACTATTATGTTTAAGAATTTCAGTCATTTCGGTTTTTTTTTTATTATTATTATTTTTTTTTTAATGCTTTTGTTTAACTCAGTATTTAAAGAAATGGCTGAAATCTTTTATACTACTGTTTTTTTTTTTTTTTTTCAGTTGCTCCTTTTGCCAGCCTGTCCAGCCGTTCGCACCGCTTTCCCCTGAGGTCTTCTTTAAAAACCGTTCTCGGGGGCGGAGCTACGTATGAGCTCAGGTTATGATGTCCCAAAATAATCTCAGCAGATTTGGACCAATCGTATCCGAGAGTGGTGATGTGTATGAAAAGTGCACTGTAGCACAGCTAGCTAGGTAACTCAGCTGAAGGTGATGCGTTGTCATGGCAACGCTGAGAAAGTCTAACGTGTTTCGTGTGAGAAAATATTGATGCAAGTTAAAAGACTGTAATTCACCGGGCGTTTATGCGGGACTGGCGTCACCTCGCGTGGTTATAAGACGTAAGACCCGCCCCCATTTTGCTCATTTGCATACTTGCGTATTTGCATAGATTGTTTAATGGGAAATTTTTGTAAAGAAATTTTTATATATTTGATCATTTTTAGGGATTTTTTTTTTTTTAAACCTCGTTTCATTTTCAAACCTCAAATTAAACTGTAAAATATATATGTATATTTTATTTAAGAATGTAATGATTAACTTTTTTCTCGCTGGTTAATTACGAGTCGTTGGTTTGACTCGTTAACAGATGCTTTAATGTTGCTCATTTTAGTAAAACCCAGGTTATTCTGGTGAGCCTGGTTCTGTTTTTAGACGTATAATGATCCTTTCTTTCACTGACGCAGTGTGTGTAAGGGCGACTACCCGAGACTCGAGTGCACGGTTTCGCTTTTAAAGCCGCGCGCGTGTGTTTACGCTACCTGTCAATAAACCTGATTAATTGAGCCGAATCGTGGGATTGATTGACAGCGACATGCACCACACGCCGACTCTCACTGATTAGGACATTTCATTAGTGGTGGGTGTGTGTGTGTGTCTGTGTGTGTAGGGAAATCTCGCACAGCTGGTTTTATTTCCCATGATGCACCTCTGGGAAGCGTAAACAGCCCCAGGGAGCTTTATCTGCGCTCTTTATCGGGCCGCTCGTCAATAATTTAATGTGCCGTTGCTAAGATAAGGGAGACGGTGCGAAGGGAGAGGGTGTTCTCGTTGATGCGCTGCTCCTGATGTCTGCGACGCTCTGCGCCGAGGCCATTAGGCTTCTCCTGATTGGTCATCGATCCGGCATTAATTTGTTATCGACGAGGGAGGAGAGGAGAGAGAGAGAGTCGTCCAGGAGCTTGTGTTGTATCGATGTGAGATGTCACGGCCATCTCGCCCCGGGCTTCACCATCAATCTGTGTCACTGAGCCCTCTCTCTGTGTGTGTGTGTGTGTGTGTGTGTGTGTGTTTTTGAACAGAAGCCCAAAGCCTCCTCCATTGACTCCAACACCAAACTGACTCGCTCGCTGCCCTGCCAAGTGCAAGTCAACCAGGGAGAGAACCTGTGAGTACTGCGCTCGGCTCCCATCATGCACTGCTGCTCATCCACTTATACACCTCACTAACACACTCTCTCACACACACACTATTCACTTACGCAGCATATTTTCAGCTACTGGATACGTTTTCATTTATGAAACGCGCCCGCTTGCGCTCATGTACGTTATTCTGCTGTTACATGAAGGTTTTTAACATGCGGTAAGAAAAACTGTACAAAAAAAATAAACAAACAACCCTGAAAAAACCTTTGCTAATAATAATAAGAAAGCTGTACGAATATAAAAGATTACTCACACTCTCTAGTTTACTAGATGGCTCACATTCTAAATCTCATTCTCATAATTTCAAGTTATTTATGTTATTTAGATGATTATTATTATTATTATTATTATTATTATTATTATGCCCCCTAAACCGAATAATTGGTTGCGCCAGTTGTTATTGTCACACAATTTTAAAAACACCATCAAGTCCACTTCTGAATGACAAAAGAATAATAATATATACAAATTTAAGGTGTAGTCCTTAAGTAGTCAAAAGTCCAGGTTTAAATTTGGAATTCTTAAACAGGTCGTTCATGCCTGAAAATCCTCCAGAGTGGCTGAATATGAACAATTCTCGAAGAAGAGCGAGCCAAAATCCCTCCACAGCCATGTGAAAGACTCACAAACACTGTGTCACAACCGGTTCATTAGGTTTAGGGGGCCAGGTAGGTTTAGACAGCTTTTTAAATTTATTATAAATAAACGAAATCATCATTTTAAAAACTGCGTTTTGTATTTACTTAATATTAAAATGAGTTTTGATGATCTCAGTCATCTAAATGTGACACATGCAGGTCGTCCCCGACTTACGAACCAGTTCTGTCCCTGGAGCGCGTTCATAAGTCAGATCTGTTCTCAAGTCCGACAAAGTGAGTCTTGTACGCCTTTGACACGGATATACAGTGCAAAGCGCGCCCATACACTCGACTAAATCTCTGTACTGTCTTCCAACATCGTCATCAAAAAACGTAACCGCGCCTAAAGAAATGAATCTCACAGTGAAATGTAACATTGTTGTGTCTGCGTCTTTAAATCACGAGGAGAATCCCAGACGCCATTCTGTCTCAGAGCTGTTGAACCGGTGAAGTCGACTCATTAATTTATTTTATGCTGAAAAATATTGTATAAAATGGTAAATATTGGTATCTGGTGCACCGCGGTGTCTGTTTATTGTACAATACCTGTGAGCTACTTCTGTGATTTGTTCGCATCTATGAACGTTCGTAGAACTGCGGTCCGTTCGTTTCTGCGGAAATTCGAAAGTTGCATGTTGGTAAGTCGGGGACGACTTGTGTGCCAAAGATCATTTTAAAGAACCGCAATATTTTTTCATGGCACGGTATATACTGTGTCCGTACTGTATGCTAACACTGCAGTGCGTTACATACGGTACCTTGTGACGTGGGCGTCTTTAAGCTTTGTAAAGTCTTGCACAGTTGTCCAGGTCAAGACGTTTTTAGACGCTCCCTAACCGCGTCTAAAGCCGGTTCGAACCGGACAAAATGTAGAATTACAGTATATTCATTAATGTGTTCTAGCCGTGCGCGTAAGTAGAAGTGTTGATTACCTCCTTATGTTACTGTAGTACCGCGTTCAAGGTTCTAGTACAGCGGTGCTTTTTTTTTGTAAGCGGGACACTGCGCAGCACTGATCAGGACACGCGGTGTTCGAGTTCCCGCCGGTCATGTTTCTGTAGATGAGTTGTGATGTTGTGTGCGCTCGCAGGAACACGGAGCACTGGCCTCAGAAGCTGATCATGCAGCTCATCCCTCAGCAGCTCCTGGTGAGTGGAACAGGAACAAATCAAAACAACAAGCAAACACACTTCTCTTTCCCCGATAGACGAGACTGGAATAAACCCCAGCCAGACGAGGACAAACACACACACACACGCGCACACACACACTCTTATTTTTTCATTTTCTCACGTTTCACGTTCCCGTCTGTATCACATGACCCAGAATTCACGCTGGGTTTTTTTGTTTTTTTTTCCCCTAGTGAAATAAGAACTAGCGCAGAAGCTTCTCCGCCGAGTGCAAACATTTCTTCCTCCCGACAGAAAGCTGCGTTTTACGAGGCCCGGTTTTGGCTCGCCGAGGCGTTTTTGAGGAAAGATGGACTTAACCAGCAGGTTCCGGCGGCCAGATTCCATTTCACAGCTCCTCTAATTGCGCACTTAGGACTTTAAAACGAGTGTGAAATATTTCTTTAATTATCTCTCCATCCCCGTTCGACTTCTCTCGTTTGCTGCCGCCGCCGTTTCCTTTCTAATCGCCGCGGCTCTTTTGCAGAAAAACAGCGCTGTGTTGTTCCCTTTACAGCCGCGTGCATTTCACTCGTTCTTTATTAATGTTAATGTTGTCATTAATGTAGTCAAATATGCCTGGGCTCATGGCTTTATACCTCACAAAGTCTCATCTTAATTAGAGTTGAATGCAAACAGTGGGCGGGGCTAGAAGCAGTGCAGATCACTGATTGGTCAAACCTCACACAGTGTTTGTGTGTTTTTTTTATTATTTTTTTTATTACTTCTTGTTTAGTTGTTTGAGATGACAGAAAGACAAAAATTGCGTTCTTCATCCTCGTTTCTCTGGCGAAGGAGAAAAATATTGGCACCCTTTGGCTTGATCATGGTCTTATTTTAACATGAGCGACACTCCTTTTTGTTTATTTTACTGATTGACGATAACGCGAACGCTGAATACGATCGGCGTCGTCACTGTTCATGTCCATCACTCGTCTCCACCCCAACCGATTTTGAGAAGCTCCGCCCACTTTTTGGTATCACCCGTTAAGGCTTGACGAGGTTGTCTCGTAGGAAAGCGCTGTTATCATTTTGTGTGTGTGTGTGTGTGTGTGTGTGTGTGTGTGTGTGTGTGTGTGTGTGTGTGTCTAGACGACTCTAGGTCCTCTGTTCAGGAACTCCCGCATGGTCCAGTTTCTCTTCACCAATAAGGACATGGAGTCTCTGAAGGGTCTGTACCGCATCATGGCCAACGGCTTCGTGAGTAGAACACGCTCCTACACTTTCATCTTCCTTTTATTTGCGAGGTCTCGTCCCTATGTGTGTGTGTCTGTATGCATGTTAGTCCTGACTATAGGGGCGTGGCCCCTGTCAATATTTGTGAGAGGTGGCGTGGCCTCTGTCACTATCTCGGGAAAGGAGGTGTGGCCTCTATGATTGCCACGTTAAAGGAGGTGCGACCTCTGTCGATATCTGGGGGAAAGGGGCGTGGCCTCTGTGATTTCTATGTTAAAGGGGGCATGGCCACTATTGGTAGCTACCTAAAGGAGGCGTGGCCTCTGTCTGTATCTGGATAAATGGTGCATGGCCTCTGTCAATGTTCTTGATCAGAGGCGTTAAAAGGAGGCGTGGCCTCTGTGATTATCATATTAAAGGAGGTGTGGCTTCTGACCATAGCTGTAGAAAGGAGGTGTGGCCTCTCTCAGACACAACTGAAACTTTTTGTAAGACAGCCTCTGACTTTTCATCTCCTTTTACTCTCTCTCTCTCTCTCTCTCTCACACACACAGACACACACGCACACACACACACGCGCACACACTGGAGAAATGACTGAGTCAGCTCTGGCTGCAGTGGCGGAGATCCTGCAGGATAACCGTAGCGTTATTAATCCTGACCGAGTCTGACGGAGACGCATCGCTCAGAAGGAGAACTCGCCGTCTCAGAGCTGTCCACTAGAGGGTGCACTGATCAGGCTGTGTGTGTGTGTGTGTGTGTGTGTGTGTGTGTGTGTGTGTGTGGGGACACTGAGGTCTCTTTTATTGAGGGTTCAGTTTTCACTCAGCGTTCCAGAGGAATGAAATGTTATTAAACACTCACTTGCTGTTTCACACTGTCTCACATTCACTGTGTGTGTGTGTGTGTGTGTGTGTGTGTGTGTGTGTATAGGCGGGCTGTGTTCATTTCCCCCACAGCGCTCCATGTGAGGTTCGTGTCCTCATGCTGCTCTACTCGTCCAAGAAGAGGATCTTCATGGGTCTGATCCCTAACGACCAGAGCGGCTTCGTTAACGGCATCCGCCAAGTCATCACCAACCACAAACAAGTGCAGCAGCACCGCACGGTGACACACACACACACACACACACACACACACACACACACACACACACACACACACACACACACACACAGAAACAGTGATTCCTTAGGAACCTAAAAAAATACTCTAATGTAAGATTTATATATATATATATATATATATATATATATATATATATATATATATATATATATATATTTTTTTTTTTTTTTTAATGTAATTAACATTTTTTATAGTTTGAAATCCTAAACTATAAAAAAATCCTTGTATTTGGAAAAGAATAAAAACAACTCAAAATAATGAATATAGCTACATTTTAAACAATATCTCAATGATAAAACTGTAAGTAAAATAATAAAACTACAGTGGAACCTCGGATTGCGAGTAACTTGGTTTACGGGTGTTCCGCAAACCGAGCAAAGATTAAATTTTTTTTTTTTTTTTCGGAAACCGAGCAAGTATTAGTTAACGAGCGCCGAGTATCATGTATCACGCATGCGACTCTTATTTTGACACCGAGCGTCACTCTCTCACATTTCATTCTTTCTTTCATTTTTATGACTGTCCTTTTACTTTCATTGTTTATTTACCTTCCCTTTCCTTCTTTCTTCCTTTTATCCCCTTCCTTTTTTTCTGTTTCCTACTTTTTTTTTCTTTTTCCCTTTCCTTTCCTTTTTTTATTTCTTTCTGTAGATTTAGTCACTTTGTATCCAAAGTCATTGTAGGTGTTGAGTGTTAATTCTAGTATTACACACACACACACACACACACACACACATATACACACACACACACACACACACACACACATACACAGTTGTACAGGTGTGTGTGGCGTCCCATGTGTGTAACACTTCCTGGTCTGGTTCTGCTCAGATGGGTAACGCGGGTCAGATGCAGCCCGCTCAGGTTCCTCCCAATCAGAACTTCCTGAACCGGCCTCCCGGACAGATCCCCGTCACTCACGGCAACGTGCAGCCACAGGTAACCAATCAGCAGCCAGATTGCCATTTAGTGGGCGGGGCGTTACCGCTGCTTCTTTCTTAAACTCCACCCCGATGTTGTTCCTGTCCTCGGGGTCACACTCGAGCTGCATGATGTTCTAACGCTCCACATCTCCGCTCACGTGTTCCTCTTTCTGTTTCTCTTTCTCCCTCCTGCTCGGTCTGTTCCTCGCCTTCGTCTCTCACTCCCTCGTTCCTTCTCTCCTTCTCTCCTTCTCTCCACCCAGCCTGTGGTGGTGGGCATGGCTCCTGTTAGTCAGGTCACAATGATGGACGAGCAGCAGAGACAGAATAACATGGTGAGACGCACACAAACACACACACACTTCATTGTATAAAGTAATACACAGTAGTATCATTTCCAATAATCTATTTTTTTTTATTAATAAAATACAATGAAGTAATACACAGTTGTTGAAATTTTAAGGACACCTTGATCAGAGCAAACTGCTACGCTAATGTACAAAAGTTTAAAAACCGGTTATGTTAGTTAGCTGTTGTTATCAACTTGCATGAATGCAGCTACAGCTTTCCCTCTGAAAATGGAGACTCCTCCAAAAATCTCACGGAATGCAGTGTAACTATCGTTTCTCTTGACTGGAGGCCTGGGAGATTCCTCTGATTTCTGAATACACCCCCTTACCTCACATTCCTGTTTCTCTGCGAACACACTAACCCCATACAAACCCCCCCCCCACACACACACACACACACACACACTCAGCACAGCAGCGCTCTGAGGTGTAACGCAGGGGAAGCTGGTGACTGAATGAGACAGTGAGTTGATACAGGCTGGTGATTCAGTAGGTGTTTATCGTTCCCCAGGTTACGCAGCGCATCTTGCGCAGAACTTTGCACGCGATAGTCCGTCATCACGTGGCACGTCACGTTTGTTTTTAATTAGTCTGCTTGCTGAAATTCATTCCTTCTCAGTGGTGGGATTGAGTGATGAGGGATGTCGCGTGATATAAGTATTTTCTTTCCTTTTTATGTTCTTTTCTGTAATGGAATACCAAGAGTGTAAATGAGACGGTGTGAAACAAAGCGGTGGAAATGAGACGTAAACAAGACGCCGTGAAACGAGACGGTGGAAAAGGAGACGATGTAAAGCGAGACACTGTAAAACGGGATGCAGTGAACGAGACAGTGTAAATGAGAATGTGAAGTAGACAGTGAAAACCAGACACCCTAAAATGAGAAGTGAATTAGACCGTTTTACAACACTGTAAATCGATACAGTATAAAATGAGATGTAGTGAATGAGACAGTGTGAGTGAGAAAGTGTAAAACGAGACCGTGTAAATGAGACACTGTAAAACGAGACGCGGTGAATTAGACAGTATAAAATGAGACTTTGTAAACTAGACACTGTAAAACGAGACGCTGAATTAGACTGTGTAATCGAGATGGTGCAAACCGAGATGGTGTAAACCGAGACAGTGTAAATGAAACTGCAAACGAGACGCAGTGAATTAGACAATATAAAATGAGACTTTGTAAACTAGACACTGTAAAACGAGACGCAGTGAATTAGACTGTGTAATCGAGATGGTGCAAACCGAGATGGTGTAAACCGAGACAGTGTAAATGAAACTGCAAACGAGACGCAGTTAATTAGACAGTGCAAAGTGAGACAGTAAAACGATACAGTATAAAATGAGACGTAGTAAATTGGACAGTGTAAAACGAGATAATGTGAATAAGACACTGTAAAACGAGATGGTGTGATTTAGATGTGAAAACGAGATGATGTAAAAGGAGACTGTGTAAACGAGACGGTCTATTCTCATTCTCACATTCTCATTTACACTGTCTAATTCACTGCATCTTGTTTTACAGTGTCTTGTTTACACTGTCTCGCTTTACATCGTCTCCTTTTCCACTGTCTCGTTTCACAGCGTCTTGTTTACGTCTCATTTACACAGCTTTGTTTTACACCTCATTACACGTCTCATTTACACTTGTTAATTTCATTAATTCAGTTTAATAAAATTTTATTTGTATAGCGCTTTTAACAATTGTCATTGTCGCAAAGCAGCTTTACACAATCAAAAGAATTATATAAGTTTGTATGAGATGTTGAACGTGTATGAATGAAAATGATAAGACTGTTCCTGATGAGCAAGCCGAGGACGATGGCGACAGTGGCAAGGAAAAACTCCCTGAGATGGTAATAGGAAGAAACCTAGAGAGGAACCAGACTCAACAGCAGGGATTGATCTGCACTCATACTGTGTGAGATGGGAAGTTCAGTATTACAGGAGATGTGTTTAAGAAAAGAACATAAAAGGAAAGAAAAAAACAAGATGCAGTACAACGAGATTGTATAATGAGACTGTGTGTAAAACAAATCAGTGTAAATAAGACGTAAATGAGATGGTGTGAATTAGATGATGTGAAACAGATGGTGTAAAACGAGACTATATAAAATGAGATGTAGTGAATTAGGCAGTGGTGGTGAGACTGTGTAAACGAGACACTGTAAAACGAGACAGTGTAAACGAGACACTGTAAAACGAGATGTAGTGAGTTAAACCGTATAAAACGAGACGTAGTGAATTAAACCGTATAAAACGAGACTATATAAAATGAGATGTAGTGACTTAGACAGTGGTGGTGAGACTGTGTAAACGAGACACTGTAAAACGAGACCGTGTAAACGAGACACTGTAAAACGAGACGCAGTGAATTAGACAGTGTAGAAAGAGACGGTGTAAAACGATACCGTATAAAACGAGACGTAGTGAGTTAAACCGTATAAAACGAGACAGTGTAAAACGATACCGTATAAAACGAGACGTAGTGAGTTAAACCGTATAAAACGAGACAGTGTAAAACGATACCGTATAAAACGAGACGTAGTGAGTTAAACCGTATAAAACGAGACAGTGTAAAACGATACCGTATAAAACAAGACGTAGTGAGTTAAACCGTATAAAACGAGACTATATAAAATGAGATGTAGTGACTTAGACAGTGGTGGTGAGACTGTGTAAACGAGACACTGTAAAACGAGACGCAGTGAATTAGACAGTGTAGAAAGAGACGGTGTAAAACGATACCGTATAAAACGAGACAGTGTAAAACGAGACGTAGTGAGTTAAACCGTATAAAACGAGACAGTGTAAAACGATACCGTATAAAACAAGACGTAGTGAGTTAAACCGTATAAAACGAGACTATATAAAATGAGATGTAGTGAATTAGACAGTGGTGGTGAGACTGTGTAAACGAGACACTGTAAAACGAGACGCAGTGAATTAGACAGTGTAGAAAGAGACGGTGTAAAACGATACCGTATAAAACGAGACATAGTGAGTTAAACCGTGTAAAACGAGATGCTGTGAATTCGATGTGAAATAGAGATTATGTCAAAAGGACAGTGCGAGTGAGACAGTGCAAGTGAGTCTGTGTAAAACAAGACTCTGTGAATTAGACAGTATGAAACTAGACTGTGTAAACGAGATGCAGTGAATTTGACACTGTAAAACGAGACACTGTGAAGTGGACAGTGTATAACAAGACTGTCAACGAAATGCTGTGAATTATACAGTGTAAAACGAGACTGTAAATGAGGCGATGTCAACAAGATGCTGTAAAACGAGATTGTATAAACAAGTAAACATGATGGTGTAAATGAGATGGTGCGAATTAGATGATGTGAAACAAACGCTTTAAAAGGAAACCGTGGAAAATGAGACGGTGTAGAACGTGAGTGTAAACGAGATTATATCAAACGCAGCGGTGTAACTCCAGACGGTGAGAGCGCGGCAGTGCATCATGTTTTAATCACAATTTATGCATGTTTAGTGTTTTCTGTGATGGCTCGCTTCAGTCTACACCCTGACACTGCTTTCTAGAAAAAGTCTCAGAACCGACGCCTGACCTAGACGCTAAATCAGCAGCATGAACCAGAGCGCTGTTTAATATTTCCCGACTGCAGCATTTGATTTGCTGCGTGTAAATCAGATCAGGTGTTGCGCAGCCGAGTCCCACGTCTACACGACAGCTGATGGACTTTAATGACTTTATTCCCGCTAGCTTGTTAGCGAGACGATACCTACAGGCTCTGCGGGGACTGTTTGTTTATGGACAACAGGAAATACAGTTACCCACGGCGAAGTTAGCATCTTGGGATTAACATGGGGTGCCAATATTTTCTCTTTGGCAAAAGTGCTGAAATGTGGTCTGTGATTGCTTGGTGTTAACTCATTGTAATGATCACTTTAATTATAATTTTTTTTTAATTTTGCATGATTAAAGATCTGTTTTGCATTTATTACGTTACATAAACGTCAGCGTCCGTTTTCTCAGCTAACGATGAGAGGAGCAGTGACGGCCAATCAGCAGGCTCCCGTCACCGGCGCTTCACCCAATCAGGTGGCCCAAGGTCAAGCCCAACCCCCTGGTGCCATGCTCCGCCTCCCCAACCCAGGAGCCAATCCACAGCTCCGTAGCCTTCTCCTGAGCCAGCAGCAGCCAGTAAGTGTGTGTGTGAGAGAGAGAGAGAGAGAGCAGCTCTTCAGGGTTACATAATGAGTGTAATCACACAATGTTCTGTGTGTGTGTGTGTGTGTGTGTGTGTGTGTGTGTGCGCACGCTTAAATAGGCAGCGGCTGCTTTATAGTTGGAAATGTTCCTGTGAAATCGCAGTTTCTCTTTTTTCTTCGCAGCGCTGCGAAGGTTTATATACAGCTACAGATCAAAATCTTGATTTTTAAAATAACTTTTCCAGTTAAAAGTGAATAATGAGAGAATAAAAATGTTCAAACAAAACGGTACACAGTATTCCTTCAGCTGTAACGGTAAATCTCTGAAGCTGCAGCTCTTGTGTGGTTCTCGGTCTACAGCGGTCTGGACCTACCAAAAGTGCTCCAAGGAAGCAGAACCGGTGACCCGGCGACAGGGACATGGGCAGCCAGGGGTCACCGATGCGCGTGTGGGGAGTGAAGGCTACTCGTCTGGTCCGATCCAATAGAAGAGTTACTGTCGCTTAAACTGATGACAAAGTGAACAGAAAGGAGTCAGAACACACTGTGCGTCGCAGTTCGTTGTGTACGGAGCTGCAGAGCGGCCAGGGTGCCCATGCTGACCGTGTCCTCCACCAGAAAAACCAGTGGGCGTCAGACCTGAACCGCAGGGCGATGCAAGGAGCGTCTGCCAAATGCCTAAATGTAAATGAGACAGCCTGGTCTGATGCATTAGAGATGGCATCAGGATGCACTATGGGAAGACCAGCAGTGTGACGCTCTGGACGATGTGACGCTCTGGACCATGTTCCACTGGGAAACCTCGGGTCCTGCCGTTCATTCATGTGGATGTCACTCTGACACGTACCACCTACCTAAACACCGTTACAGACCGAGTTACGCCTCTTCATGACAGTGACAGTGTCTTTCAGCTTGACACACTGTTCAAGAAGATGAGGTGTTGACTCCGCCTCCAAATTCCCCGAATGTTCAGACACAGCAACACAAACCACGTCACTACAAATTCGAAAGCCTACGAACTTTTACGGAGTAAAAATCTTTGCCTGAGATTTTGCAAGAAATTTGCCTCGTCACATGAAGCATTTTCGGCACACGTGCGTCCGAACCAGGCCGCGCCTACATCAGGGCCAAAACTTCAAAACTTGTTTGCATCAGTGGAAAGCCAAGCGAAGTGAGTTTTTATATATTTTTGGTGGGGTTTTTTGCATTTTGTGTAAGATTTAGTGGAGACGCAGCGCCATGAGTCCCCAGAATGTTATCAAGAAGAAAAGGGAGTCGCCTTCAGTTTGGTTTTTAAAGCAGCCAGTGCCAAAAGGAATCATAAATTAAAGGTTAAGTGAGGTTTAACGTCTACTTATTTCATATTTTACTTCATTTTTGTGTCTTTTCTAAATGTTTTGATTGTTCCTTTATGAAATAATATGATTATGGTGTTGGAAATTGGTAATATTACCAATGCAACGGATTATCTGTATTTACAATATTTCCTATGGGACAACGCATTTCACGATACAAAATTTCACCTTAAGAACTCGGCTGCAGAACGGATTAAACTTGTACGCCGAGGCACCGCTGTACGTATGTATATTAGACTGATAAGAATATGAATGTAAAACTTTTTTAGAATGAAAATGAACTCTGTATCACCTTTACGCTTGTTTGTTTTTCTTACGTCGCTGATGATGACGTCGCCTTCCGCTTCCTGTTTTCTCTCTCTCTCTCTCTCTCTCTCTCTCTCAGCAGAGCGGCGTGTCTCACATGCAGGGCATGCTCCCTCTGCAGGGTCTCAACCAGCCGATGGTGCACCCTACGGGAGCCGGCCCTCAGATCCAGTCGCAGTGGAGACAGCCCATCTCAGGTGTGATCACGTCCTTACTCACGATGCCCCTTCGGTTTCCTTTTTCTCAACAGCGGCAAAACATCCAAAAACTCGTACCTTCGTTTATTAAAGATCACACATTATTCGTTCAAGCTGGGTTTTATTCTTCCAACTCCACCATCTGTGCCTAGCATCTGGTGCCACCTTATTTTACTCCGAGCAACAAACGGTTACCATGCTAACACCGGAAATGTCAGAGAGTACAATAGTTTTAAAGGAGGTTAAGGGGGTTTCCATGCTCTCTTTCTTTTTTTTTTTTCACGCGCAAGCGGTCCGTTACTAACGATGCTCCTACTGACGAGCGTTAAAGCTGAGATACAATTGTCCTAATCGCTAACTTAAAAGATTCCTCTTGTCTTACGAATACCAGAAACGTCCCTACGTGCCGCTGTTTCAATATCGAAATGCTCCATTCAATCCATCTGTTAGCACTGGGTCTGGAGGTCTGCTTTTTATCTCGCTATCTGTAATTGAGCTGTTTTTAGCACCCTCTAGTGGTGTGGATTCAAATCGGTGGACGTAACTGGTCGAATACACTTAATGATTTTAAATGCCGTTAGCTAGCATCACTACAGCTAGCTAGCTAGCTAGCTAAATACCGCGAGAATCCCCGCCACCAAATAAAATAAACAAATAAATAAATGCGGTTGCAGATTTCTTTGTAGCGGGCAAACAAGTTAGCGTTTAGGGATGGAGAAAATCATGGTTGCTATGGTAACACTGTCATATTGATGTTGTTCATACAATTCATACTGCTGTGACGAGTTCGAGCCTGGCTGTGTTAGAGACACTAGACTTCACTAGAGGTCAAAATGTTATCCATGGGCCACGGTAATATTTTCATGAAAGTAATTTTTTTTAAAACCTTGTTTAATTCTCTCCTTCCGTGCAGGTCAGATGATGATGACGGGTCCGAGGGGCACCGTGGCGCAGAACCCCGGGATGCCTCAGGTGTCGAGCGTGATGGAGGACGAGATTCTTATGGACCTGATTTGAGGATTTCCTTTTGCTTTGAAATGCCAGAAAGAAGTGCAGGAGGTTCGGTATTAGGTTGCAGGTCCTGCGCGTGCATACGTGTGTGTGTGTGTGTGTGTGTGTGTGTGTGTGTGTGTGTGTGTGTGTGTGTGCGTGTGTGCGTGTGTGTATACTGATATTAATATTAAGAATGCAGAATGTACACACATGCTCTGTTTTCGGGATTGCATCCGGGAGATGTAACGCTCCTTTGATTTAAATTGATTCATCTTGTATTTTTTATGCTTTTACTTTTGCATAGGTTTTACTTTTCTCTTAAGTTCGCCTGCGTTGTTTTAGGGGGAAAAAAAAATGAAATAAAGCTGATTTGTTTTGTTCAGCGATGTAATTCTTCTTTCACAAGGTTCAGGGGGGTTTCTTGGAGAGGGGGTTACAAAAGTACTGCGTGTGAGAGAGAGAGACTGAAATAGAGCGAGCCGTAGATTTGTTTAATGGCTGTTTCTGCCAAACCGTGTCACAGTGTTAATTTTAACTACTCCAATATGTCATGGAGCCGTACAGCGTCCCCTCGGTGCCAGCTTCAGCTACCAGATGGCATGGTTTGGCTGTTTTTCCTGGCAGAACACACCATCAGGCTGACCGCATGCGCACAACCGTTTTGCACAAGTGCTTCTCAGATAACACACACACACACACACACACACACTCGTGTATATCTACTACATTGTATTACCTGGACTGTGACGTCATTTCATTTACACGCCGACCAGACGTCGAGGCTTGTTTATGCACGTCGTAATGTTTTTGAATTCTAGTCTCCTGCTCGTTTTAACAGTATAACCGTGTACCAGGAGTTCATGCCATCGAGCAACAAAGTCATTAATTTGCCATTAAGTTGATCATTAATTCTCTGTGCACCGCGCACATGCACAACGCCGAGCTGCGACTCATTCTGTGCAGGCGATTAGCTCTAGTAAGAACAATCCTGCGGCGCACGCTAACGAGCAGTGTAGAAAAACATGTTTCGTGTTGGGTTTAACTACAACAGACCTGGCAATTCCTCAATGCCGTACGCAGGTATGGCATCTTAAATCCTCCTTAATAAAAACAAAATGGTCTGATGAGCTGATCTGTATCTGTTTATCGATTAGTACCTGGCAACCCTAGAAGCTCCACCCATTTCCTGTGCATCTTACACTGGGAATAGTCATGTATTTTTATACATGACTGGTAATTTTAAAAGATTTAGGAATAACTTTAAATGTCAAGATATTTAAAAAGTGGTAAACATCAGTGTTTTTTACTCCATACCACTAGAGGGCTGCAGATTTTTTTTAAACCGATAGTCATTAACGTTAATAATCAGTAATCGATTAATAATTAATGCTAAGACTTTTTTTCTTGCTTGTAACTTTTATTTAAACAGATCTAGTTGCATGGTCTCGACAATTTGTTACGTGCAACAAATTAGCGGAGCAGAAATCATTTAAACAAACTGAATAAAACTGGAAAAATGTAAGGTTCTCATTCAAAGCAAACTCACTAAAAATACAACGAACTGTAAGTGCGCCCTCTTGTGGTACAAAAAAGGGGAATCAAGGATATGCATAAAATATGCATATGCTAAACAAACATTCTCTGGTTAAGACATTTATAATCGTTTAATTAATAGATTAATAATTGCTAATTAACATTCCTAGCAAATATACAACAAAATGATCTAATACTTTACAGCTATTAACATTTTATACTAAAGGATTAAAATGTTCAAGCCAAGCCAACACCCAAACTATAAGTGATGTCATCAAACTCCATCATCATCTGGTCAGGTGTGTGTGGTGTGTGTGGTGTGTGTGGTGTGTGTGGTGTGTGTGTGTGTGTGTGTGTTTTTACAGTGATGTTACAGTGACTGAACTGATGTTTTGTTCAGTTCAGTAAAAGAAATGTCCAGGAGATGAAGGAGTCGACTCACTGGTGAGGTTGGTGAAATGAAAGAGTGTCACTGGTGCTCAGGATGGACCTCAGAAATGGGAGGAGTCTTGGGTGCATGCTGATGACGTTATGTAAAAAAAAGAAAAAAAAAATTTAATAAAAAACGGCTCACCACCAGGAGTGCGAGAACTCGAGGGCAGGGCGTGTAAAGAGAGGCGACACGTACACTGTGCTTGTTAGCAGTGTTGTTGTGTTCTTTACAGTTTCTGAGGTCTGTGTAATGTGCACTTGAAGAACAAGACGCCATGATGGTGATGATGAAGCTGTCAGGTGATCTGAGTGGCCATGAGATGAGGAGTGTGATGCGTGGATATTTGCATCATCATGCTCATGAACCATCAACACATTATTGATATTTTAAATAACATGCTACTGAAATATGAAGTATGTGCCCCCCGACAACCATACTCGTATATAGTTTTTTTTTCTCTATGGAATGTCTCCATATGCTGTTGATTTAAACTTACAGGCCTGACCCTGTTCCAACATGACCACCTACTTGCCACCTGTCCATAACATCCAGTGTAACTTTGGAGAATATAGGAGCGAAGTGTAGCCCATGCTAGTGGGACCATTGAGACTGTATAATCCGGGGACGAGGGACTCTGTCCCATACACATGGAAACAGCTGATGGGACACCACTGCTTTATGGCTCTAAGATGCCACAGTCCTGTTCACCACCACAACCCCTCCTAGAGGCCACTTCCCCAGATACACTTTCTAACGTAAAGATATCTGTCTATTTCACTAAGTGATGTTAACCCACCTGAAACTCAGAAGGTGGTAGTTGAACAGAAAAGGAAAAAACACTTCCATGGAAACAGTGGAATCATTTAAACAAACCCAACTCAAGGTTAAACTAGATTCAGTCTCTCTTGTTGGACACATGGGGGCTAAAATAAGACGGATATGTCTCTTAGATGTAACCAGAAGTAGCGCAACTAAACTGTGTGCTAGTAAGAAATCACCTTTCGTGTTTAGCACAAGGACTGATTGGCAGCAAGAGCACAGCTCAGGTGGTTATTAATGGTAAAAGGTTTAACTGCCCACTTGACACAATCTTTCTATGATCGACACCAGACAGAATTTGAGCCACTCTATGACCGGTTAATGGTGAAGGGAGCTAATGGACAGCAAGTACCTTATTTGGACTATATAAAAATTACTGTCACATTCCCAAAGAATGTCTGGGAATGCTGGTTGAAATGTCCACACTTGCCTTGGTAGTACCCGATGTACAAGCTGCTTCACAATCCATTTTGTTTGGCACAATTGATTTCCCAAGCAACCACCCCATAAACTCCTAGTTGTGATCAGCAATGAGTCGGACCATGATATTTTCATCCCTGCAAAGTGTGAAATTGTTAGTACTCATCATGGTATTTGGTCACGGGAGCACAGCCTAATAAATACATCGAGGACTAACCCATACCAAAAGTCAAGTTTAAAATGTAATTTTGGAGCAACATGACCTAGATTTTGGGAGAACAGACAAAGAAATGCACCCTATAAAACTCTCAAGAAACCCCTTTTAAATACTGTGCTCAGCCAATACACCCACAGGATATTGAGGCTGTCCGCAAGCACATTCAAGAGCTTCTGATGCTGAAGTCATTCGAGAGTCGGAATCCCCCTTTTCATCACTGATTGTGGTGGTTACGGAAACAAATTATCAGGTTTTTTGTGTATTGATTATAGGAAATTCAACCGCGTGCCTCAAGCAGTGACAAATGCACCAAGTACCTTTCAAAAATTTATCATAAACTGCATGGGAGACATGAATTTAAAAGAGGTTCTTGTATTCTCCAAAATCCTGGAGCAACATGAAGCAAGATTGACAAAGGTACTTACACAACAAGAGTTTGGACTGAAGCTGTCTCCTGAGAAGTGCATGTTTTTTCAGACATCTTTCCAATACCTCGTCCATGTGGTCTTTTGGAACGGAGTAGAGACGGACCCAGAGAAAGTTGCTGCTCTTCGAATGTGGGCAGTCCCTCAGAACCTATGGGAGTTGAGGTCCTTTCTTTGGTTTGCAGGTCATTACAGGAGGTTCGTCAAGGGCTACTCCAGCATAGTCAAACCCCTTCATAGTTACCAACCTTCCCTTAAGAGAACCCAACCAAAAAGCAAACCAAACCTATACCACAACCCTAAAGAGCCATTTGGAAGATGCTGGACATCAGCTTGCCAACAAGCATTTGAAATGTTTGTTAAAAATCTCACCACTGCTCCTGTGTTAGGGTTCGCTGACCCCCAGAAGTAAGTAAAGTAAAGCCTTTATTTTGTCACATATACACCACAGCCCAGTGAAATCCCAGCGTAACTGGGGTCAGAGCGCAGGGTCAGCCATGGTACAGCGCCCCTGGAGCAGTTAGGGTTAAGGGCCTTGCTCAAGGGCCCAACAATGGCAACCTGGCTGAGCTTGGAATCGAACCGCCGATCTTCTGATCAGTAACTCAGTGCCTTAGCCCTCTGAGCCACCACTGCCCCTACATCCTTCATTCTGATAAAGACCACAGGCCTTGCTGCTGATTTTTATCAAGAACAGGAAGGACAACTGTGAGTCTGCGTTCTCATTGAAACTCCTGTATCGTCCTGGAAAGCAAAATTCTGAAGCTGAAGGACTGTCCTGCTGACCTCACGATCCCTTCTTGATGATACAAAATTTCTAAAAGATAGAGAATGTATACATCAATTCACACAGGATCACCTCTCTGATCCCAGAAATATTGATGCAACAGACCAAGCTGTTGGGGAGGCTATCTGAAAAGACAGTTTATCTACAGTGCCAGCCATGACAGTAAAGTTTGTGCTGATTGCTTTCCCCTTATTGAAACCATGGCTATGTCTTCTTGTGACTGACAGCTATGGGGAGGAAGATGAATTTGCAGGATTGCCAGTTGTTCCCCATGTAACCGAAGTAGAGATAGTGACTAAATAGAGAGCTGATCAAAGTTTAAAGCATATCATTTCCCAAATTGAGGATGGACAGAAATCATTACCCGCACTGAGCCATGAGCTTTCAGAACTTCCACTTCTGTTGGAAGATCAAGGTTGCCTCAAGCTCCTAAACGAGTTCTATACAGGAGACGTCAGGTACAAACGCTCTAGCAGCTTGTGTTGCCATCTGAACTTCGTGAAACTGTTCTGACCAGCCTGATGATCATATGGGCATTGAGCGTACCTTAGACCTTGTAAAATCCATGTTCAACTGGCCGAGGTTGGTCATTGGTGTAGAGAGGAAAGTACAGACTTGTGGGAGATGTTTGCACAGAAAGCAATCGCCTAAGAAAGCAGCACCCTTAATCAATATCAATACTACGAGACTCCTTGAACTTGTTTGTATGCATTTTCTTTCTTTTGAACCAGTCTGAAGTGGATCTTGATCACAGATCATTTCACCAAGTTTGCTGTTGCCATTGTAACACCTAACCAGAAGGCCCACATCGTAGCAAAATTTTACCATGCACTACTCTGAAAAACATCATAGTGACAAGGGGCTAGATTTCGAATCTCACATGATAGAAGAGCTTTGTTAGGTGGCTGGAATACAGAAGATGAGGACTACCCCATACCACCCCATAGGAAACCCTGTTGAGAAACATGCTAGACATGCTAGGTACTCACCAAAACCAAGAAAAGTCTCACTGGCATGATTTTGTGAAGCTACTTGTCCATGCTTATAATTGTACCGGAATGATGTCATTGGATTTTTGCCATACGAACTAATGTTTGGGCGTCAACCCCGACTGCCTGTTGACCTTGCATTTGGGTTGCCTGTAAAAAGGGTACAGCACACACATTCTCAGTACATACAGAGCCTCAAATCCCATCTTGAAGAAAGTTACAAGTTGGCCTCCGATAATGCTTCCAAAGTAGCAGAGAAGAACAAAAACAGATTTTCCAAACATGTAACTGTCTCAGATTTAGAACCTGTGACCGAGTATTGGTCAGGAAGGTCCGTATTCAGAGTAAGCATAAATTATCAGACAGATGGGAGTCAGTCATATACATGGTTAAAAGGGCAGGAGCTCTTCCAGTCTATACTGTCAAACCTGAAGACCAAGATGGTACAATTAGAACATAGGCATTTATTTCTCCCTTGTGGCTATCTTTCTCTAAAGATGAGTAATCTAAGTAGATACAAAGTCGAAGGCCACCAAAGAAGAACGATTCGTAGAAGAAATTATGAAATCATTCCAGTATGCTGGTACAGTGTGCATCCCAGTGCTGAGGTCTCTAGGTATCTAACCACCCACCAAAACTCAGTACAACCTGATCTCACCATACTGTAGTTAATTTGCAGGATACACAACATATTGATCTCCAAACACAAATTCTTCTGTTGAGACTCTTGTAGATGTCCAAGAGGTGAATTGCATTCCAGAAGTTGATTAATCATGTGATGTACCTGAGAGTACTGTAAATATAGTGGCCACTGCCAAAAAGATATCGAGCACTCATCTACTGACCAAACCAGACAAGCAGAAGGTACCCGTGTCTGTCATGATTCGCGGCCCCTGACATGTCTGACAGTGCTCAAGAGACGGGTAAAGCTGAGACTGACTTGTTAGTTGAGTCCCAACTGAATGACTGACCCAGAAGTAGGAGACCAAACTCACACTGGTAACTGTGAAGGAACAAGTTCTACCAGATGTTCAGTCAGGCACAGGGAACAGCCTAGTCGGCTTCAGTATGTAAGGCTTGGACATCCCTTAACAGTTGTAGTGTAGTCACTGTTTCATGGGTTAACCACAGTTTTTACTGATGTTTTGAACGAGAACCGTGCACATCACCCTGTTCCACTTCCTCAAACAGCAACAGCCTGACATTTATCATGTAACGGGACATAGATGTGTTTAAGGGGGGAGGGTGTAGCCCACGATGGGCAACTAGGGGGAAAAAAAGAAGACTGAATACAGTTGTCATTTCTGTATCATCCTGTAGCAGTATATGCATACATATGCTTGGGCAAGTGGGGTGAGTCAATCGTATTGGCTGTTGTAGAGTGCTGGCCAAGCGGAGACTGTTTTCTTTGAGGGGTCCCGAACCTTTGTCGTCCTGGTGGATTGCCATTTTTGCTGCTCACACAGCAACCAGGTTGCTCTCTTTCTCTCTCTCTCTCTCTCTCCCTCCCGCGTTTTGGTTGGAGCCTGTTTTGTTGTGTTGCTGACAGGCTCAGTTTTGTGGAATTCAGTGGTGAGTAAGAAAGAGAGGATAATTACTCTTGTTTGCTGTTTTGTTGACAATGAGTTTTGCTCAGTTAAAAAAGTACCGGGAAGTTCGGTTAGCCACTAAGCTAGCGATTTGAAAGCAGAATGGCATAGACAGAAGCTGCTTGTGTCGGCATCTTATATATGTGAAAAAAAATACATGGCAACAGCCAGTTGTTGGTTAAAACTACAATTGTAAAATATTTTTTGTAATAATACATGATAACTGTGTGACCTGTTTTGTGTGACCGGTTTTGAGGGTGTGGGATTTTTCTGTGCATCAAGAACTGAAACTAACAGCTTCAGAAAGTGGAACAAGATCATTCCAGTCGACTGCTGGCGAGCCAGGAAAGGAGCACTACATGCCGGAGGTGGAACATCAGCTGCACTGGTTTTGTAGGACCATACTATGATATGAAGATCAGTATGCTCCCTCACCCATTGGTGTGGTAGAACATACTGAGCACAAACTCTGTATTTGTAATGTAATGTAAAATGTGTAAATGTTTGTTATGAATTGTTTAAATAAGTTTATTGATATGTTGAAGTCTCCTTGTTAGTATTCACACTTTGGGCTCTAGACGTTCCCAGCTGCTTTGATGTCGGCCAGAGCAAACCAAAATTGATCACTTAACTGTAACCCAGGTTACAGAAGCGTGCTAGAACAGCAAACACAAGGTGGAGTGAATCTAAAGTGAGACGTTCAACAAGGCCACATGGAGGTGATGGCTAAAAGTGGCTAAAAGTATGTGCACCCCTTTCCATGTGTAGATGTTTTGGTAGAATGCCAAGTCAAATGTGAACTCAGTTTGTACTTTACTGAGAACAAGGAAGTCACTAAAGCTTTTGTGAAATTTCTTCATCCTGAATATTATGAAAAATACTTCTGCTTTCTAGGAATTCCTTTCAATCGAAGCAGAAGCAAGAGAGAGAGAGTCTAGGATGCTTTTTATATCATGTTTTTCTTCTCTTCCTTTTCCGTCATGCACTACAAGGTCACTGGCTGTATGACGTTTTGCACAAACACTTCTTTATAAATCAGCCGAACGCTGAACCTGAAAGAGAACCAGCTGCTTACGACCTCAGCACTTTCTCCACGCTGGAGCTTTATCTTCCTGACCTGAGGACCGTTCCACAGAGGGTCTAATGCACACACCTCAATGTGCTTATTTTTTCCTCCCTCTCTTTCTCTCTCTCTCTCTCTCTCTCTCTCTCTCCTTATCACTCCTAATGTATTTATTATTTTTCTGGAGTCTTTCCAGGTTCCTCTTGCTGCATGAACTCGAATCTTAGTCATATTTAAGTCTTCCTGACTCAGACTCAGCTCTGTTATAGAAACCCATTAGTGCTCAGTTCTGTCTTCTGATTGGTCAGGAGATGTTGATTAAACTATAATGCCGAAAGTATTCACTCACCCATCGAAATCGTTTAGTTCAGGTGTATAAAATCAATGACCTAGGCATGCAGACCGCTTCTACAAACATTTGTGAAAGAATGGGTCGCTCTCAGGAGCTCCGTCAATTCCAGCATGGTACAGTGATAGGATGCCACCTGTGCAATAAGTCCAGTCATAAAATTTATTCATTACTAAATATTCACAGTCAACTGTTAGTGGTATTATAACAAAGTGGAGGCGATTCAGCAACTCGGCCATGAAGTGGTAGGCCTCGTAAAATAACAGAGCGGGGTCAGCGGATGCTCGGACGCATTGTGCACAGAGGTCTCTTTAACTTTCTGTAGAGTCTATAGTTACAGACCTCCAAACTTCATGTGGCCTTCAGATTAGTTCAAGAGCAGTGCCTAGAGAGCTTCATGGAGTGGGTTTCCATGGCTGAGCAGCTGCAGCCAAGCCTTACATCACCAAGTGCACTGCAGAGCATCGGATGCATTGGTGTAAAGCACGCCATCACTGGACTCTAGAGCAGCGGAGACGTGTTCTCTTCTCTGTCTGGCAATCCGATGGACGAGTCTGGGTTTGGTGGTTGCCAGGAGAACGGCACTTGTCTCACTGCATTGTGCCAAGTGTAAAGTTTGGTGGAGAGAGGATTATAATGTTTTTCAGGCATTGGGCTCGGCCTCTTAGTTCCAGGGAAAGGAACACTTAACGCTTCAGCATAGTGTACCAACACAGTTTGCGCAATTTCATGCTCCCAACTTTGTGGGCGGCCACTTCCTGCTTTTTATGGAAGGCGTCTCCAGTGTCGGTGCGTTTGTGTTCTCGGCCAGAAGGCTTTAGGTTCCTCTGTTTCATGACAAGTTGCTTTACTGACTTATTGATGTCGAAAGTGAGGAAATAATCTATCAATTAATAAATAATCAAACGTTTTTGCAATATTTAAGCAGACTGATGTGGTGTAGGCTTGCTTCTATAAGAAATTAATCACGTTGGAGGTCATGACATGCTGCGAGGTGATGCAGTTAAGCTGATCAGATCTTAATCAGACTCTTTGTGTGTGTATAGTTAAAATCTACTTAATACATTATTAATTAATGAAGCCTCTTGTGTGTGTGTGTGTGTGTGTGTGTGTGTGTGTGTGTGTGTATTATGCCTGTTTTCTCGTCCAGACGACACTGTGTGCAGTCACATTCTCTCACACAGACAGGAAGTGATGTCGGTCCCCATCACCCGGGAAACAGAGACTGTTGCTAAGAAACGCTGACACTGGGATCGGATTCTGAACTCGGTCTCCATCCCCCACTTTCTCTCTCTCTCACACACACACTGTCTCTATGAGACAGAGGATCTTCTGTTTTCCCGGGACGGCTGCTCATCGTTCTCGCGGCCACCCGGGTCACGTCTGCATCCCAGTCAAAGCCGGCTCTTTCTTTTTCTTTCTCTTCCCCTTTTTCACCACCGCGCTCGTATCCTGCGTCCTTCAGCTGTCTTCACTGACATGGTGTCCTAATGTTGTTTTAGTATTTTTTCTTTTTGTACACGTGATTTCGATCTCTGATGCACGATTTGGTCTTAAGCTGCCGCAGAAAGAAGCACAGGAAGCTGATGAATGTCGAGAAGCACAGATCGTCCTGCAGCTTACTCACAGTCTAATTACAACATTAATGTCAGTCGCTGACATTAAAGGTGAGAACGAATATGAAAAACGATCAACTTTATGGCAGCTCTATTAGTACACACTTTAATCAACATTGACATTAAACATCCGTCTTTTTTTTTTTATTATTATCATTTCAGTGCGATTGCAAGGAGCTTCTCTAAGCAGACGGCTAATCGCAAACAAACGTAACATTTCTGTTGCTGTTCTGTTCTGCAGCTCTTTCACACAACGTACGTAATAAAACTGGCGAGCTAAATATTGGGCACTTCATTTTAATGAATCAAAAATCGAGCTTGCAAATGCGAGTGCAAAGAATTTAAAAGTATAAAATGAAGCTAATTTTTTTACTTTTAACTTTCAGAAAGTGAAATGCAGAACGACAGAATGATCCTTAGTCACGCCCACTTAACTAAACAACAAAAAGCGCAACTCTAGACCTCCTAAGACCATCTAAAAAAAAAATAAAATAAAATTATAAATACAGCGGCATCTGTTGAATTTTGAGATGATGTAATGATTTTTTCAAGGTCGATTTTTAATGATGTAGGGGAGTTTTCTATTTGAATTTCAAAGTAACATATCTTCTCATATGTTTCCTCAATCTCGACCAAATACACCTGTTAAAATTTGTTTAGTAGTTTTAGTAGTTTAGTAGTTTTATGTGATGCGTGCACAAACAAACAAACAAACAAACAAACAAATCCTGATGTGTTCTATTAATTAAATTTTATTAAAATCATATCGAACAAAAGTCATATTACTCGCCCCCCCCCTCCCCCCTCCTTAATTACCTTCTATGTACAGACACGCCACCTTTACAGTTTTATTATATGTATTGCTATAGATAGATAGATATTTGCAGTCGGCCAAAACACAATATTGGTACTGATTTTTATTATTTTTTTATGTTATATAATACAGAAAGTGTGTGTGAGTGTGTGTGTGTGTGTGCCAGCCAAAGAAGCTACTTCTAAAGTTTATGCAACATGGAAGTGCCCAATCTTGCTTCCCTAAAAATTCCCTAAACGTTGCCAACCTCAGCTGTTTTAGAGAGATGATTATAAAAAGCATTTGCCCCAAAATTGGTATTTTTCAGCGTTACACTGTCTCACTTCAAACAATAATCATTTAAAATGCTAATTATTCACATTTCTTCATGACTCTTGACACTAAAATTGGAAGAACATGAATTGTTGCTTAAATTAAAGCATTCCGGTTTTTGGTAAAAGCTTAAAAAAAAAAAAAAAAAAAAACGTAACCATGTCAAATTCATGTTGCAATATCTTACACTTTTTCAGATTTATGACTTGTGAAATAAAAAATGGCCAAGTTTCATCTGAATGACAACTAAGATCATTGAACATTTGAATTTGACGTGACGGACACGACATAAAAGGGAATGAAATTCTACTGTATTTAGCAAATGTGCTTCATTTTATCTGATAAAAATATAAATGTGAAAAACCCAAGCATGGATCAGGAGATAAGAAGCATTAAGTATTATGAAAAATGGTGTTATTTGATCCCGTCTCAAGAGACACTTTTTAGCCAAATGCATTCTGGGAAAACTTCCGTTCCCTTATTCTCTTGACGTGATCACATGGTCAAGTCATGACATTTCAGCCGAGATAGTAAGGAAGCAATTTTCCCCTTATTAAAGAAAAGAAGCATCGTGAAGGTATCTCGCTTTGCTTATAACCGAGTTTAGGAGAGGCTCCGCCTCCTCGACATCCAGCACAGAACATTCACTTCAGGAACCAGCCGAATGTGTATTTCACGTTGTATTTCAGTTCCTGGAGTTTTTTTTTTTTTTTTCCCTGCAGGAAATAGAAGAGATGACTTGGCTCTCTCATTGAAAAGAAGAAGAAGAAGATGAAGCATGCTGCTGTGCAGGTTTAAGGCCACGGTGCAGGTGGTGTAGGATTTCGTCAGGTTTGCTGTAACATGAGAGAGTGTGTGTATGTATGTGTGTGTGTGTGTGTGTGTGTGTGTGTGTGTGTGTGTGCTGACAGCAGAGATGTTTGAGTGTAATAATGCTGGGAAGTGCGAAACACAATGACCTTCATGAGGAAAGATCAAAGGTCGTGTAATGGAGGTAAAGGAAGAAGATTCTGCACAATTTTTTTGTTTGTTGCATTTTTGTACAGATTTGTTACAGTCCAATTAAAGACCATTCAGCTTATGTAAGCCATGATACCCCTCCATCCACCCAGCCATCCATGTGAAGCACTGTTCATGTACAGGGTCACTGGGGCTCACGGGACATGGCAGGGTGTTCGCTGGATCTGTCGGATCAACAGACACAACACACACGTACACACCTAATCACACACACGACAGGCAGTTTGGAAATCAGCTTGAAGCATATCATTTCTTTCTACCACGTCAGGATTTCCTATCAGAAATTTATAGTCACATCGGTCCTAGCGATTTTTGAGGTCCATAACAAGTCCGCTATCGTTTTAAAAGAAAATGTGTAGTACAATTTTAGCAGAGGCAACATTTCCTGACATACTGGTTGCTGTTTTAATGTTGTGACTTTAACATTAGGAGAATATATTAATAATCCCTATTGCTTCAAGACTAGTAAAAAAATAATAATAATAATAATAATAATAATTACTAACATGAACCCACAAGTCGCTTTGTATAGTAGCATGGATTTATGGGCGGGGCACTAAAGCAGGGAAACATAACGCATGTTCAGTCTGTGCATGCGCGGTAAGCGTCGGTAGCACCAATGGATTGCTATGATGAAATGATAGACATTTGTCGTTAGCAGTTTTGCTAATCAGACCAGAGAGAAGGAAATTATTATTATTATTATTATTATTTTTTTTTTTTTTTTTTTATCTGAATTGTGTAGTTTTCCTCTGGTCTGATGAGCTGCTGTTAGATTTCCTAGATGTTCATGAACTACTTTGAAAATAACTTTGTTTAAATAAATATGTTTGTATTCAGTTTGATCCTGGATGAGATATTAAATATTTTTTGCTAATAATTCATTCTAAACTTTCTTGACTTTACGTGAATCTCCACATACTGTAGCTTCACTCATTCACCATCTATTCACTGCAGCTTCTCGCTCGACATCTAGTAATCTGCACAATGTCCTCAGTGGCACCACTCGTACGGTATGTACCCCAGAATGAATGAATAAATCTCTGCCTTATACCAGGGATGGAGTCAAATTCAATCCATGTTGATGTCACAGGAAGGTACAAAAGTAACCGTGTCTGGGGATTCGACCTGCTGTCTGAACCTCCAACCGCGTGAAAGGTGAAAAGCCCTTTAGAAATCAACCTGGTTTTAACGCTGATCCTGGTCCAGATGTGCTCCAGTGGTTTGCGGTTTCAGGATTTGAATGTCACGACTCGGTGGGATCAAATGTCAAAAGGTGGACATAAACTAAACCGGCGTTCGCAAAGGCGCACACACACACACACACACACACACACACACACACACAAAAGATGAACTGTAGGTAGAATGGTAGAGACTGGATGCAGTGCTTCACCACATCAGTATGTGAATATACAGACTTTTGATTCTGCAGAATAACAGAACACAGGTCTAAGAGTAAAAACGTCCTTTATGTCTCTATATAATCCCCTCCTACACTAATGTACTCATCCCAGTGTTTCACTAGCGCGTGGACACCATCAAGGTAGAAAGTTTACCCAGAATATGACTGCTTGAAATGCCGGCCTCCCAGGAACTCCACGTGAAAATGTCTTGAAGGTCCGGACTGTACAGTGGATGTAGCGCTGGTAACGCGACGCATTGTCAGGAATCGGGGATGATTCTGGAGATCTCCAAGGGATAAAAACTGTCCAGAGTGCAAGCGAAGAGACAAAACGCCCTTGAGGGAGAAAGAGGCACATCGTGCCAAAGAAGGCTTGTTTTATAACCACTGCTTCTTAGAAAGCCAGAAACGGAGACGTGTGAGACGCTGCAGAGCTCCGACCTCCCACGAGCAGCGATAAACCTCCATTAGAGAGAGGAGGGGGGGGGGGTGCGTGTAGTCTGCTTCGTTTACTTCGTCAGACTCGGCGCAGCACTTAAACTCTAACGCTTTACAATGAGGGTTTTATCTCCTATGAGAAAATCAGCATTGTGTTGGTGCCTTACATGAACACAAAATTCAGTAAAAAATTATTAAAGCTACATTTCAAGGCGCACTAGCCCTATTGTTTTTTTTTTTTTTTTTACTTACTCTAACAAATATAAACATATTTTTCACACCGTTCAAGAAATCCCGTCAACAACTCTTTGCCCCGCCCCTATATAGGTCTGGTCAAAAAAGGGAAAGCACGTCACAGCGTCCAGCACAGAGCCAGGGAAATACAAGAGTCTGTGTTTCTGAGAACATTTACATTACAAACACCGCGAGCACTTCTTTAAGATGGATGAAGGTGTAACTTGTGAAAGGGATTCGTTTGAAAAGCCGAATAAGTGACGTTTTATACCAGGTTTAACTGGAAAATAAGTGGATTTATTAAAGTTTGTTTTAATCATTTAGCAGAAACACTATTCTATAGATGAATCAGATGTTGCTAACAATGCTCTCTAGCTAACACTGGTAGCTATAGCAACGTCGTGTTCAAAGAAAAAACAAAATAATATATATTTTTTTTTATGTTGTTGCATTCCTTTTACAGCGATAAGATGGAGGACACGTCTGAAACATTCTGCCGAAACCTAAATGTGAGTGGTGAATTTATTTCCATACCTTTCGGCCATGTTGTTCTGCGGGTGGGGCATGGTGCAGCATTTCCTCTGTCTTCACTCTTCACGAGAGTGCACCATCTCACGCTAAGAGGATGCGTGTATGATAAAACCTGACGATACAGCCAGCGTGTGTTAAACATGTTTAATGTGTTTAAGGTGTTTCCTTGTGACGAAGCTAAAAAGTTCTGGGTGAGAAGCGAAAGCATGCCGTCATCAAGACACTGAAGATTAATACAAAAAAAATGTTTTTTCTTTTTTTTTTAAAGATATGCTAACAATATTCTGCCACTACTTTTTCTCTCATTTTTAATTCACACTTCAGTTTCCACGCAGTCATCCTGAGCTCAAACTCCAAACAGGTGGACCGCTCTATATTGCCCCAGGAACGGGTGAGGAACTCTTCTTGATGGGGATGCAAGCATGCAAGATCCTAACGCGTCACCGAAAGACAAACAAAAGACCTCGGGTTCTATATGTCGTGTGGGCGGAGCCTTTGGGGTTGAGACTAATGTGTCATGTGATCACCATACACAGTCGTTTGTTTCTGTTTGTTTGTTTGTTTGTTTTGAATTGGATTTTAATTTTATTTAGTTAGATATGGCCGTGACTAGGCAATTCTTTTTTCTTGAAGGAACCACAAACATCCAAGTATAGTGTGATAGAGAAACACTTTATGTGCAAGTTATAAGAATGGACTAATGTGCTAGCATTTCGGGAAACACTACTAAGCCAAGCCATGGAAAAAAACTGATTCCATTCTAAAATTGCATTGAAATAATCATAATATAGTTATACGGATGATTTTTTATTGAACATCTAGGTGATGTTAATCCCATATTCATGCTAGCAGACCAAACGTTGCTCATGTTATCTGTAGCTGGTCACTTGTTGTTGGTTGTGGGTGTGGCCTAGTTAGCAGGTCTTTAGATAAACTTCTGTAGCTGCTGTATATCCTCCTGAGACCCGAATGTCTCAGAACATGATATTTTCTCCCGACTTCATTGTCAATCCTCATATGAGGACTTTAAGGTATAATTCTTTTGACAAACTTCTTCCTGGTTGATTACATTTATAGTTAGCATCTATGAGTAAAGAGAAACAGTCAGTAGAAAATCCAATGCACAGAAGAGTAGAGTCTGGCTCTACTGAATTTTTTTTTTAAACAATTTAAATGTTTTTTTTTTTTTTGTAATTATTGACATGTTGTGTGCTTGGGATATGTTTATTAACAAACTAGCTGCTTATATAACTTACCTAATGCAGTCATAACCACCCATCCATCCATCCATCTATCCACCCATCCATCCATCCATCCATCTATCCACCCCCCCACCCACCCACCCATCCATCCATCCATCCATCCATCCACCCACCCACCCACCCATCCATCCACCCATCCATCCATCCACCCACCCACCCATCCATCCATCCATCCATCCACTATCCATCCATCCATCCATCCATCCATCCATCATCCACCCATCCATCCCATCCACCCACCCACCCACCCATCCATCCATCCATCCACCCATCCATCCATCCCCATCATCCATATCTATCCATCCACCCACATCCATCCATCCATCCATCCATCCATCCATCCACCCACCATCATCCATCCATCCATCCATCCATCCATCCACCCACCCACCCATCCATCCATCCATCCATCCATCCATTCATCCATCCATCCATCCATCCATCCACCCACCCATCCATCCACCCATCCATCCATTCACCCACCCACCCACCCATGCATCCATCCATCCATCCATCCACCCATCCATCCATCCATTCATCCATCCATCTATCCATTCATCCATCCATCCACCCACCCATTAAACCAGAGAACATGAAAAAAAAATACAGATCCCACCAGGACCAGTTTGAGGAATCATCATCGAGCCCAGCATCTAGATCTTTCTCTTTCTTATTGAAAATATCAGTTAAATTAACAATTTGGCATTGAAAATGTATATGCATGAAAATGAATGCTGTTACTTTGTCTTTTGCTTGTGTAAACACAGGGTCAGGCCTGCTTGAAGGCCCATGGATGGCTCCCTGAGACTTGACCTTACAACCTCCTTAGTGCACCCATGACAGCCACAAACACCCAGGCCTAGGTTAAAGGCCTGCAGCTTCCACGCTGTCATACACACACACACACACACACACACACACACACACACACACACACACACACACACACACCCCTCCCACTGGATGAGGGACAAGTAGAGGTTCGAACATGGTGTGCAACAGTGTGCAAACACAAACACACTGCGGAACACATCACCCCGGAAGTGTGCAGGGAGGCTCTGGGGTTCAGTTTTAAAAAAAATAACTGGGGGAAAAAAGATTATCTGAGAATAAAGTCTGTGACGGAGAGATTTCCGGAACGATTTCAACATAGAAGGTTCAAGAGGGGGTTGTACAGAGGAGAAAAAACGAGAGAGCATGAGAGAGGGAGAGAGAGAGAGAGAGGGAGGGAGGGAGGGAGGAATATCCACTGCACTGTTGTGTGACTGGAAATTTAATAGCGAGCGAGCGAGTGAGCGATGGAGGGAGGGGAAAGGGGGAGGTAGAGGAAGGAGGAAAGCAGCAATAAGGGGGCAAACATCCACCGCTATTGAGTTCCACAATACGGCCTCCGTTAGCATGGGGTGGTGGAGGAGGAGGAGGAGGATGGAGGAGGAGGATGGAGGGACGAGGAGAGACGAAGGTGATGTTTTAGATGTGCCATCAGTACAGCGAGGGCTTTATTGTAGACAGAGGAAGAAGAAGAGTGCGTGGAGGTGCTTCAGGAGCATACTGATTTTGTAACACCCCTCCCAACACACACACATACACATCCACATTGTCCTCACCAACCCATAGACGATGTGCTCTTTATCGTCCACAAATAAAAGCGCAAAGCGCCGAGTCGAGGACCGTGCAGTGTCCCGGCATTAACCGCTATATGATGCCTTACGCACTATATGACGCGACTGCTGTAGGTGCGACAGACATGGCTTTGGGAAATGCACTAGGATATGCACTGCATGCAGTCTAATGAATTAATTAATCAACTAAAGCATGCTCCATCTAGTGCAGTTTGAAGAGACAAAAAGTGCTGTTAAACTCTTCACATCATCCTGTTATAACGCACTTCCGGGTAGTGTATAATGGGAATACGAAGGATATACGTCATTTGTACACTTCAGTCTCAACCTGCACGCAACTTGGCACAGGTTTTACCCTGGATGCCCTTCCTGACGCAACCCAACCATTGTGCCTGGGCTTGGGACCGGCACTGCATCCAGTGGCTGAGGTTCCTAGTTTAAAATGTTATAAAAAGGCCCTCAAAGATCGCATCTCCACTCCCCCATTGGCCAACGTTCACATGTTCTCGTGTACACTTGCGTATTTCCTAGTGCTGTGAATCAATTAAAGCCATAGTCTGTGATTAATCACAATTTTAAAATCTCTTGAATGGACTGCATGCAGTGGCTGGGTAGTACTGTATGAGGGGCGGGGCTCAACCCCAGATCCTCAGCTCTGAAATCAACCGCCTAGAGCCTTAGCCACCTGAGCCACCACTCTGACAGCTTACAGTTAATGTATTCTTGTAAAAAATAGTTCCTCTTGAAGGCAGCTCGACTTCGGTTTCATCCAAACTTCCATCTAGAAGCTTTTTATAATGCAACTTGCCTTTCAGCACACCTGGTGATGTTTCCTCTGTCATCTTATTCTCCACGCTAAACGTGCCGTTATCACGTTTAAGTAAACCCGCTGCCATTATGGGGAGCCATTGGGGTCAAACTTGGTCATATGATTGATTTGCTTTAAAAAAATGTAGATTTTTTTTCTAGATCGATCACATGCGTTAACGCATTGATCATGTATTGACCGCCCTAGTACACTGTCCGATACAGCAGGTGGCAGTATGCCATTAAACCCAAGAGAAAAAGAGAACGACGAAGATAAACTTTGTACTATGCCTAATATTAGTGATATTTCTGAGGAAAATGTCAGCAGCAACGACACTAGCACGAGACTGGAAGTGCGCTACACACTAAGATTTCGGAGGAGACAGATGGCATTAATAAAATTACATCTAAACAGCAATCTGCGTCCATTCTCAGGTACGATCGGCTTCCATATCTGATTTGATTAGTGCCCTGTACCATTCTCGAGACCACTGCTTCAAACCCACTCAGACACGGTTCCAGAGCGCGGAACGATTGTGTTCTCATTGATAAAAATGAACCAGACGCAATCTCGGGGCCCTGGTGTGAAAACGCCCTGTGTAGACTCAAGATGAACTGTATTATACTGTACACCATGCATAAGCCTTATATAGTGGTGTTAGACAAGGTCGAAATCAGATTAGTAGTGTCAGTGGAGTGCAGTGCATTATGGGTAGTGTAGAGGAATAAAAAAAAAGGAATGATCCATAGCTCAGATATGAAGGATTATCAGAGGGGTGATTAGCGCTGGACTGATAACGTGCTATATTCAGACTCTGGGGAATCAGTCACACTCAGAGATCTCTCTCTCTCTCTCTCTCTCTCACACACACACACACACACACACACACACACATCGTTGCTGCATTAACTCCTACCCCAAACACACACCTCGTTTACCCCCGGCGGCATTCGATATGGCACGCGATATTGAGCACAATGATCTATTTACACCTTATAAATCAGGATATAGATGTGTGTGTGTAGGGGTGTCTGAGGGAAGGTAGGACCAGTGGTCTCTGAGCTTCAGCGTTGCCAAGGTAACACACAGCCTTACCAGAGAGAGCATGCACACTACACTACACTACATTACACTACACACACACTAAATCTCAACTGCCTCCGTATTTAACATATAGGGCACTAGATCGAGTGTAGCAGTGTGTTTATACTGTACACGGAGCCTGTACTGATCAGAGTCTGCACTGTACAGAGTGGATAGTGTTTCATAGATAACCTCCATAGTGTTTCAATAGAGAACCCAATCCACAGTATTTCAATAGAGAACCCATCCATAGTGTTTCAATAGAGAACCCCACTCCACAGTGTTTCTACAGAGAACCCCGCTCCACAGTGTTTCAATAGAGAACCCCACTCCACAGTGTTTCTATAGAGAACCCCACTCCACAGTGTTTCAATAGAGAACCCCACTCCACAGTGTTTCAATAGAGAACCCCACTCCACAGTGTTTCTATAGAGAACCCCACTCCACAGTGTTTCTATAGAGAACCCCACTCCACAATGTTTAAATAGGGAAACCCACTCCACAGTGTTTCTATAGAGAACCCCACTCCACAGTGTTTCTATAGAGAACCCCACTGCACAATGTTTAAATAGGGAAACCCACTCCACAGTGTTTCAATAGTGAACCCCACTCCATAGTGTTTCTACAGAGAACCCCACTCCACAGTGTTTCAATAGAGAACCCAATCCACAGTATTTCAATAGAGAACCCAATCCATACTGTTTCTATATGGAACCCCACTCCATAGTGTTTCAATAGAGAACCCCACTCCACAGTGTTTCTATAGAGAACCCCACTCCACAGTGTTTCTATAGAGAACCCCACTCCACAGTGTTAGAGAACCCCACTCCACAATAGAGAACCCCACTCCACAGTGTTTCTATAGAGAACCCCACTCCACAGTGTTTCTATAGAGAACCCCACTCCACAGTGTTTCTATAGAGAACCCCACTCCACAGTGTTTCATTAGAGAACCCCACTCCACAATGTTTAAATAGAGAAACCCACTCCACAGTGTTTCAATAGAGAACCCCACTCCATAGTGTTTCTACAGAGAACCCCACTCCATAGTGTTTCTACAGAGAACCCCACTCCACAGTGTTTCAATAGAGAACCCAATCCACAGTATTTCAATAGAGAACCCAATCCATAGTGTTTCTATATGGAACCCCACTCCATAGTGTTTCAATAGAGAACCCCACTCCATAGTGTTTCAATAGAGAACCCCACTCCACAGTGTTTCTATAGCGAACCCCACTCCACAGTGTTTCTATAGAGAACCCCACTCCACAGTGTTTCTACAGAGAACCCCGCTCCATAGTGTTTCAATAGAGAACCCCACTCCACAGTGTTTCTATAGCGAACCCCACTCCACAGTGTTTCTATAGAGAACCCCACTCCACAGTGTTTCTACAGAGAACCCCGCTCCACAGTGTTTCAATAGAGAACCCCACTCCACAGTGTTTCTATAGAGAACCCCACTCCACAGTGTTTCAATAGAGAACCCCACTCCACAGTGTTTCTATAGAGAACCCCACTCCACAGTGTTTTTATAGAGAACCCCACTCCACAGTGTTTCTATAGAGAACCCCACTCCACAATGTTTAAATAGGGAAACCCACTCCACAGTGTTTCAATAGTGAACCCCACTCCATAGTGTTTCTACAGAGAACCCCACTCCACAGTGTTTCAATAGAGAACCCAATCCACAGTATTTCAATAGAGAACCCAATCCATACTGTTTCTATATGGAACCCCACTCCATAGTGTTTCAATAGAGAACCCCACTCCACAGTGTTTCTATAGAGAACCCCACTCCACAGTGTTTCTATAGAGAACCCCACTCCACAGTGTTTCAATAGAGAACCCCACTCCACAGTGTTTCTATAGAGAACCCCACTCCACAGTGTTTCTATAGAGAACCCCACTCCACAGTGTTTCTATAGAGAACCCCACTCCACAGTGTTTCATTAGAGAACCCCACTCCACAATGTTTAAATAGAGAAACCCACTCCACAGTGTTTCAATAGAGAACCCCACTCCATAGTGTTTCTACAGAGAACCCCACTCCATAGTGTTTCTACAGAGAACCCCACTCCACAGTGTTTCAATAGAGAACCCAATCCACAGTATTTCAATAGAGAACCCAATCCATAGTGTTTCTATATGGAACCCCACTCCATAGTGTTTCAATAGAGAACCCCACTCCATAGTGTTTCAATAGAGAACCCCACTCCACAGTGTTTCTATAGAGAACCCCACTCCACAGTGTTTCTATAGAGAACCCCACTCCACAGTGTTTCTATAGAGAACCCCACTCCATAGTGTTTCAATAGAGAACCCCACTCCATAGTGTTTCAATAGAGAACCCCACTCCACAGTGTTTCTATAGAGAACCCCACTCCACAGTGTTTCTATAGAGAACCCCACTCCACAATGTTTAAATAGAGAAACCCACTCCACAGTGTTTCAAGAGAGAACCCCACTCCACAGTGTTTCTACAGACAACCCCACTCCATAGTGTTTCTACAGAGAACCCCACTCCACAGTGTTTCAATAGAGAACCCAATCCATAGTGTTGCTATATGGAACCCCACTCCACAGTTTTTCTATTGAGAACCCCACTCCACAGTGTTTCTAAAGAGAACCCCACTCCACACTGTTTCTACAGAGAACCCCACTCCATAGTGTTTCAATAGAGAACCCAATCCACAGTATTTCAATAGAGAAACCCACTCCCCAGTGTTTCAGTAGAGAACCCCACTCCACAGTTTTTCAATAGAGAACCCAATCCACAGTATTTCAATAGAGAACCCCGCTCCACAGTGTTTCAGTAGAGAACCCCACTCCACAGTGTTTCTACAGAGAACCCCACTCCATAGTGTTTCAATAGAGAACCCCACTCCACAGTATTTCTACAGAGAACCCCACTCCACAGTGTTTTAATAGAGAACCCAATCCACAGTATTTCAATAGAGAACCCCACTCCCCAGTGTTTCTACAGAGAACCCCGCTCCACAGTGTTTCAGTAGAGAACCCCACTCCACAGTGTTTCTACAGAGAACCCCACTCCATAATGTTTCAATAGAGAACCCCACTCCACAGTGTTTCAATAGAGAACCCAATCCATAGTGTTTCAATAGAGAACCCAACTCCATAGTGTTTCAATAGAGAACCCAATCCACAGTATTTCAATAGAGAAGCCCACTCCATAGTGTTTCAATAGAGAACCCAATCCACAGTATTTCAATAGAGAACCCCACTCCACAGTGTTTCAATAGAGAACCCAATCCATAATGTTTCAATAGAGAACCCCACTCCATAGTGTTTCAATAGAGAACCCAATCCACAGTATTTCAATAGAGAACCCCACTCCATAGTGTTTCAATAGAGAACCCAATCCATAGTATTTCAATAGAGAATCCCACTCCCCAGTGTTTCTACAGAGAACCCCGCTCCACAGTGCTTCAATAGAGAACCCCACTCCACAGTGTTTCAATAGAGAACCCAATCCACAGTATTTCAATAGAGAACCCCACTCCACAGTGTTTCAATAGAGAACCCCACTCCACAGTGTTTCTATAGGGAACCCCACTCCACAGTGTTTCTATAGAGAACCCCACTCCACAGTGTTTCTATAGAGAACCCCACTCCATAGTGTTTCTATAGAGAACCCAATCCATAGTGTTTCAATATAGAACACCACTCCACAGTGTTTCTACAGAGAACCCCACTCTCCAGAGTTTCTACAGAGAACCCCACTCCATAGTGTTTCAATAGAGAACCCCACTCCACAGTGTTTCTATAGAGAACCCCACTCCACAGTGTTTCTATAGAGAACCCCACTCCACAGTGTTTCTATAGAGAACCCCACTCCACAGTGTTTCTATAGGGAACCCCACTCCACAGTGTTTCTATAGGGAACCCCACTCCACAATGTTTAAATAGAGAAACCCACTCCACAGTGTTTCAATAGAGAACCCCACTCCATAGTGTTTCAATAGAGAACCCCACTCCACAGTGTTTCTATAGAGAACCCCACTCCACAGTGTTTCTACAGAGAACCCGACTCCACAGTGTTTCTATAGAGAACCCCACTCCACAGTGTTTCTACAGAGAACCCAATCCACAGTGTTTCAATAGGGAACCCTACTCCACAGTGTTTCTATAGAGAACCCGACTCCACAGTGTTTCTATAGAGAACCCCATTCCTCAGTGTTTCTATAGTGAACTCCACTCCACAGTGTTTCTATACAAAACCCCACTCCACAGTGTTTCTACAGAAAATCCCACTCCACAGTGTTTCTATACAAAACCCCACTCCACAGTGTTTCTATAGAGAACCCCACTCCACACTGCTTCTATAGAGAACCCCACTCCACAGTGTTTCTATAGAGAACCCCACTCCACAGTGTTTCTATAGTGGACCCCACTCCACAGTGTTTCTATAGTGGACCCCACTCCACAGTGTTTCTATAGGGAACCCCACTCCACAGTGTTTCTATAGTGGACCCCACTCCACAGTGTTTCTATAGTGGACCCCACTCCACAGTGTTTCTATAGGGAACCCCACTCCACAGTGTTTCGACAGAGAACCCCACTCCACGGTGTTTCTACAGAGAACCCCACTCTACAGTGTTTTTATAGAGAACCCGACTCCACAGTGTTTCTATAGGGAACCCCACTCCATAGTGCATCTTTAGAGAAACCCACTCCACAGTGTTTCTATAGGGAACCCCACTCCACAGTGTTCCTATAGGGAACCCCACTCCACAGTGTTTCTAGAATTAACCCCACTCCACAGTGTTTCTATAGGGAACCCCACTCCACAGTGTTTCTATAGGGAACCCCACTCCACAGTGTTTAAATAGGGAACCCCACTCCACAGTGTTTCTATAGGGAACCCCACTCAACAGTGTTTCTATAGGGAACCCCACTCAACAGTGTTTCTATAGTGAACTCCACTCCACAGTGTTTCTATAGTGAACTCCACTCCACAGTGTTTCTATAGGGAACCCCACTCCATAGTGCATCTTTAGAGAAACCCCTCCACAGTGTTTCTATAGGGAACCCCACTCCACAGTGTTTCTAGAATGAACCCCACTCCACAGTGTTTCTATAGGGAACCCCACTCCACAGTGTTTCTATAGGGAACCCCGCTCCACAGTGTTTCTATAGGGAACCCCGCTCCACAGTGTTTCAGTAGAGAACCCCACTCCACAGTGTTTCTACAGAGAAGTCCACTCCATAGTGTTTCAATAGAGAACCTAATCCACAGTATTTCTACAGAGAACCCCACTCCACAGTGTTTCAATAGAGAACCCAATCCACAGTATTTCAATAGAGATCCCCACTTCCCAGTGTTTCTACAGAGAACCCCGCTCCACAGTGTTTCAGTAGAGAACCCCACTCCACAGTGTTTCTACAGAGAACCCCACTCCATAATGTTTCAATAGAGAACCCCACTCCACAGTGTTTCAATAGAGAACCCAATCCATAGTGTTTCAATAGAGAACCCAACTCCATAGTGTTTCAATAGAGAACCCAATCCACAGTATTTCAATAGAGAACCCCACTCCATAGTGTTTCAATAGAGAACCCAATCCACAGTATTTCAATAGAGAACCCCACTCCACAGTGTTTCAATAGAGAACCCAATCCATAGTGTTTCAATAGAGAACCCCACTCCATAGTGTTTCAATAGAGAACCCAATCCACAGTATTTCAATAGAGTTCCCCACTCCATAGTGTTTCAATAGAGAACCCCACTCCATAGTGTTTCAATAGAGAATCCCACTCCCCAGTGTTTCTACAGAGAACCCCGCTCCACAGTGTTTCAATAGAGAACCCCACTCCACAGTGTTTCTACAGAGAACCCCGCTCCACAGTGTTTCAGTAGAGAACCCCACTCCACAGTGTTTCTACAGAGAACCCCACTCCATAATGTTTCAATAGAGAACCCCACTCCACAGTGTTTCTATAGAGAACCCCACTCCATAGTGTTTCTATAGAGAACCCAATCCATAGTGTTTCAATAGAGAACCCAATCCACAGTATTTCAATAGAGAACCCCACTCCATAGTGTTTCAATAGAGAACCCAATCCACAGTATTTCAATAGAGAACCCCACTCCACAGTGTTTCAATAGAGAACCCAATCCATAGTGTTTCAATAGAGAACCCCACTCCATAGTGTTTCAATAGAGAACCCAATCCCAGTATTTCTCCCCACTCCATAGTGTTTCAATAGAGAACCCCACTCCTCCATAGTGTTTCAATAGAGAACCCCACTCCACAGTGTTTCTATAGAGAACCCCACTCCATAGTGTTTCTATAGAGAACCCAATCCATAGTGTTTCTATAGGGAACCCCACTCCACAGTGTTTCTATAGGGAACCCCACTCCACAGTGTTTCTATAGAGAACCCAATCCATAGTGTTTCTATAGGGAACCCCACTCCACAGTGTTTCTATAGGGAACCCCACTCCACAGTGTTTCTATAGAGAACCCCACTCCACAGTGTTTCTATAGAGAACCCCACTCCATAGTGGTTCTATAGAGAACCCAATCCATAGTGTTTCAATATAGAACACCACTCCACAGTGTTTCTACAGAGAACCCCACACTCCAGAGTTTCTACAGAGAACCCCACTCCATAGTGTTTCAATAGAGAACCCCACTCCACAGTGTTTCTATAGAGAACCCCACTCCACAGTGTTTCTATAGAGAACCCCACTCCACAGTGTTTCTATAGCGAACCCCACTCCACAGTGTTTCTATAGGGAACCCCACTACACAATGTTTAAATAGAGAAACCCTCTCCACAGTGTTTCAATAGAGAACCCCACTCCATAGTGTTTCAATAGAGAACCCCACTCCACAGTGTTTCTATAGAGAACCCCACTCCACAGTGTTTCTATAGAGAACCCTACTCCACAGTGTTTCTATAGAGAACCGCACTCCACAGTGTTTCTACAGAGAACCCGACTCCACAGTGTTTCTATAGAGGACCCCACTCCACAGTGTTTCTACAGAGAACCCTACTCCACAGTGTTTCTATAGAGAACCCGACTCCACAGTGTTTCTATAGAGAACCCCATTCCTCAGTGTTTCTATAGTGAACTCCACTCCACAGTGTTTCTATACAAAACCCCACTCCACAGTGTTTCTACAGAAAATCCCACTCCACAGTGTTTTTATAGAGAACCCCACTCCACAGTGTTTCTATAGAGAACCCCACTCCACACTGCTTCTATAGAGAACCCCACTCCACAGTGTTTCTATAGAGAACCCCACTCCACAGTGTTTCTATAGTGGACCCCACTCCACAGTGTTTCTATAGTGGACCCCACTCCACAGTGTTTCTATAGGGAACCCCACTCCACAGTGTTTCGACAGAGAACCCCACTCCACGGTGTTTCTACAGAGAACCCCACTCTACAGTGTTTTTATAGAGAACCCGACTCCACAGTGTTTCTATAGGGAACCCCACTCCATAGTGCATCTTTAGAGAAACCCACTCCACAGTGTTTCAATAGGGAACCCCACTCCACAGTGTTTCTATAGGGAACCCCACTCCACAGTGTTCCTATAGGGAACCCCACTCCACAGTGCTTTTATAGAGAACCCGACTCCACAGTGTTTCTATAGAGAACCCCACTCCACAGTGTTTCTATAGAGAACCCGACTCCACAGTGTTTCTATAGGGAACCCCACTCCACAGTGTTTCTATAGGGAACCCCACTCCATAGTGCATCTTTAGAGAAACCCCCTCCACAGTGTTTCTATAGGGAACCCCACTCCACAGTGTTCCTATAGGGAACCCCACTCCATAGTGCATCTTTAGAGAAACCCACTCCACAGTGTTTCAATAGGGAACCCCACTCCACACTGTTTCTATAGGGAAGCCCACTCCACAGTGTTTAAATAGGGAACGCCACTCCACAGTGTTTCTATAGTGAACTCCACTCCACAGTGTTTCTATAGTGAACTCCACTCCACAGTGTTTCTATAGGGAACCCCACTCCATAGTGCATCTTTAGAGAAACCCACTCCACAGTGTTTCAATAAGGAACCCCACTCCACAGTGTTTCTATAGGGAACCCCACTCCACAGTGTTTCTATAGGGAACCCCACTCCACAGTGTTTCTATAGAGAACTCCACTCCACAGTGTTTAAATAGGGAACGCCACTCCACAGTGTTTCTATAGTGAACTCCACTCCATAGTGCATCTTTAGAGAAACCCACTCCACAGTGTTTCTATAGGGAACCCCACTCCACAGTGGTCATTAAACTCATGGGTGTAGAAATGGGCGTGTCTTCTCTGACACACCCTCAAATAAACTTTGACTGGATCAAAGACGGAGCTCAGACTCATACACTCTCCACCTCCTCTCTTGTCCTCAGTCCAACTTTACTCTCTGCCTGTGCTGAAATCTTCCTGGATGTCTCACTTTATATAAAGTCCTCCTTCTCTGTCCACTGATTCAGACTGAAAGCTCACTGACTATCCCTATCTTTATCTTTCTTCACCTACCATTATCTATCTACAGCTTGCCCCATCCCCCTTAAGTATCCGGTTTAAACCGGTTTCCAGTCCTGTACCGAGCACTGAGGTGATGCACAAATGGTGAATGTAAATAATATGTCCTAATAAACGTGCTAGTCACATGCTAATGAACCGGTGAGGCCAGGTCGATGAATACAACAAAGGTGGAGTTTTTAAAAATGGTTTACACTACATAAAAAGATCAATGTTGGGGCAGAACAGAATGAAGAAGTTCAAGTACAGATTGAATGTTACCATGTACTTGTTTTTTTTAATCTTAGAAATATCCAAAATGTCCAAAAAGATAATTTATCATTCTGTGGAGAGAGTATATCATCAGCATATGATCAGAAAACCTGCAGGAGAGCATGCTGAGATTACCTGAGACCTGTCAGAGTGTGTGAATGTGTATGAGTATGTGTGTGTTGTACAGATTGACACGGTACAGATGTTCAGCTCTTGCAAGTTATTCAACAACATCTGGCCCACTGCAGTACAACCAAGAAGCATGTTTAAGTTCTCCTGGATAATGAGGGGTTCTAAGAATTCTAATCCAATGAGTAAATTAAAAATAATACTAAAAAAAAAAAAAGTTCAACCATTTAAAGATTCTTTGACTGTCTTTCAAGTGGAACCCTTAAAGGTTCTGTCTAGAACTCTCATAATAAACTCTACTAATACAGAGCATTTTCCATTCAAAGCTTAAAAACCATTACCTATTTTATCTACTGTAAGTCTTGAGGAGCTTAGTCTAATGTTAATGGTTTAAAAACCTGGTTTTAAAAGAAACCATCAACTTATGTTCTAAGAGGAAAGTGACAGTGAAGGGTTTCTCACTTCTTGAAAGTGTTCTTGGTTTTTTAGATGTTTGTTGATTCTTCCCCTTAGGGCTTCAGGTCAAATTCATTTTGGAAGCTGAGACAGTTTAATTATAATAATAATATTTAAAAAGTCAGATTTTCTTAGAGAGAAATAAAGTTGCATAAAGTTGTTTCCACCCATTCAGGAAATCTACAGAACCATTTAAAACCCTTCTTGGACAAAAATGTAGAATGCTTTAATGTTTTTAAGTGTAAATTACTTTAAACATCACAAGTTCAAATGAAAATGGGCAGTTAAGTCCTTTCTGACTTGGAAACTCTGTACTAATGTTCTATATAGAAGCTCAAAGGAAAAAAAAGGATCAGAAGACAACTTCTGGTTTCTGTAGTGGCCCAGTAAGAAATAAACCACCAGCATCATCCAACCAATCAAAACAATCATGTTGCATCTCACCTGCTCCTGCACTATGTTAATTTAGGCCATCAGGAATAGCTCATTGGTTAAGGCAATAGACTACAATTTGGAATGTCCAGGTTCAAGCTCCATAACCACCAAATCACCACTGTTGGGCCCTTGAGCAAGGCCCTCAACTATTCCGATTTATAATCAGTTAGAAATGTAAGTCAATCTACATAATGAATCTACATTGACGTAAGTCAATCTACTTATCAGGTGCCAGTGAACCTGAAGCTTCTCCCAGGAATGCTGGATGCTGCTGCATTGCAGTGTGGTAGAATAAATTTAGCACTTCCACACTGACCACAGAATCTTTATCTACAAAAAATTATTAAAATCTAGAAATCTAGAAATACATTGACTATCCAAAGAACCCTTAAGAAACCTTTTTTTTTTCATTATAGGTAGCTAGCCTATAGGTAGGAAACTCTTCACCATCCAATAAACCATTAAAGAAGTATTTTCTCTAAGCATGTACTGAAATCACTGAAATCACAAACTAAACCTTTAAGGAAAGGAACCATTTACTGTAAATGCCCCACTTTATATGGTGAGATAAGGAGTTTTAGCTCCCTAAATGTGTCCTACATAAAACTAAGGAAGGAAACAAGATTCGGATGTTGTTCTAGCAAAGATTCTTAAAACAAGATAAACAATCAGATAAATAAAGGAACCCTAGAAGAACTCATTCACAAAGTGAGAACATTTATGCAAAAGAACCTGAAAGGAAATATTTTCTCTAAGAACATAGAGAATGCATTTATTTAAGTTTTTTTTTTTTGGAAGAAAATAAGCCATCAATTATCCTCCATGGGCTCTTTAGTACTTAAAGGTTCTTAGGATATTTTCAGATTATGGCCTTGGGGTTGTTTCAACACTTGGCTACAAAGTCTGTTTCATTTTTATCAGTGAGAACAGAATCGTGCGGCTGAAAAAGATTCAATTCAGTTCAACTTTATTTGCATAGTGCTTTTAACAATCGACATTGTCGCAAAGCAGATTTAACTCTCAACACTATCCAAAGAACCCCTAAGAGAGACTGTAGGAAGCTGTTCGGATTTTGAGATTTTTAAGAAAATATTTACTTTTCTCTAATTAGAGAAGGGTTTCCTAAAGTTTCTTTACATAGCTATGAGCTCTTAATGTATTACGTTCCTCTTAAATGGGGAAACACCCTGTATGAAAGGTCCTATCGAAACTAGTTAAACGCCTATCAAAATGGTTCAACCTAGGAACCCAAGGTGAACTCTTTAAAGAAGTAAAAAAAACCTTAGTTGTAGACTTTTTTTTTGTTTGTTTGTTTTTTTGCATTACTATGTTTATTCATTAATTTATCCTCTATACTGCGTATCCCATACAGAATCACAGGAGGCTGGAGCCTCTCCCAGGAAACTTCAGGCACAAGGCAGGGTACACCCTGGACAAGGTGCCAGTCCATTGCATAGCACATATGCACACACTCATTTAAACACTATGGGCAGTTTGGGAACACCAATTAACCTAACCTGACTGTAGGAATAAACCAGAGTACCTAGAAGAATGGGGAGAACATGCAAACTCCACACACACACACATACACACAGACCTGATGTGGAAATCGATCCTCAGTCCTCGGCGTGCAGGGCTACAGTGCTAATCACTAAGTCACTGTGCCGCCGTGTTGCTATCTAGTAATAAATATATGTGGGGTCAGGATTATCCAGTATAGAGTGACATATCGTTTTTTTTTTTTGTTGTTGTTGTTGTTTTTTAGCCCAACCTATGCAATATGATTTACTGTATTTTATTTTGGTTGTTTCTATGACCAACAATAATGATATGTGTATTTTGTGAGTTCTATGTACATTTTTGCGATATCATTCCTATATTCTGCTAGCAATACAATTTTAGCATTTTAAATAGTAATAATATCTTTGGTTCTACCGAACATACCTGAAAATCCAAATCCAAAGTTTGATGCTTGAAGCCTCGACACACATTGGCTAGGCTTCTGTATAAGCATCTCTTTTCATCACACTGTAAATAAAAACAAGCCAATGTAACATTGGTTTAGTAGCAAGTTTACTACATTTTTACAGAAGTTTGCTGGCCAAACTAAATGTTTCACGTTGCTGTTTAGTTGACACAACGTGTACCCAGTTCAAAATCTTAAGCTGTCTCAACAAAGTCAGCTGAAGTAGTGTTGGTTGTGGGCTCAATTAATTATATTTCTGTAGGGTTGACTTAGCCCAACTTTTTATCTACTCAAAAAAGGTAAATTACCTCCCATTGTAGCCCAATGATGCAGTTGGTCAAGTGATTATTTTTCTATAAAACAAGTTGGCTTGGTTAAAAAAAAAATAATAATAATTCTTCCAAAACTAGTCAAAGCTAAAACAGTGATCTGCTTAAAGTAGAAGAATACAGGTTCTAATACACCAAATGCTTATCACTCGCTTACTGATTCTTTTATATTACAACATCATAACCATTTTTAAAAACTAGCAAAGATTTGAAGGTTAGAAGACTACGATGTGTCAGACACAAAGAAAAGAGTTTGTTTCTCAAAGTGTGAATCTGAGGGAAGCGTCTCTCTCCGAGTCCAACAGACATGGTTTCTGTTGGGCTTCATAGGTGCCCATCCGGTCCATTTGGACTTCAGTGTTTAGAGCACAGACCTGACCAAACATCACTCCTAAAGCTGCTGCATAGTCACCCAGACCCTCAAGGACTACTGCATCTTCATCCCCTCGCACAGGCGCCTCGTGTAGATCCAAAAGGCCAGCCGTCACCCCCCGACCCCAATCTTTGCTCTGGTTAAAGAGAAGAAGAGGAACAGTCTTGTAAAGGCAAAAATGATCAATTTCACTGAATATCTAGTAATGATAAAAATAAAAATAAATTAAATATATTAATAAGGCCATATACCAGAGTGTGTAAAACACTGTTTCTGGAATTCTAATGATGTGCCAAAACTACGTATTGCTTCATATTTAAAAGTGTTTGATATTTTCAAGGGTTTTACTTTGTTGAGTTTGAAACGATGTTTTAAATCAACCGTGTATTTACTCAATTCGGTTTTCACACAAATAAGTTAACAGATATAGCACTCGTAGATGAGCATTAGCAACTCTGACGCTAAACTAACACAGACATTTTTAATATCCCTTAACTGTTAAACACACTTCGGGGTTTCTTATAAAATCACGCGATTGCATCTTAGGGAAGGTAAATTGCTGGCTCAACTTGATTCTTTTAGTTTATTCTGTCTGTGTTTCCAAAGTTTTCAAGTACACAATGTGACCTGTTGTTTCAACAAATACCACTGCAACGTGTACATTTTACTACCACCAGAATATGGGAATGACGTCAAAAAAATAAATATAGACTCTCGAACAACAACAACACGTGATCATGTGTATCTGTGCTATTTCTCTGCCTGTGTGACCCATTTATTTTTTACATTCATTTTCTCACTCACGTTTGCATAGTTGGTTGAAATGAAATAATATTCAGTGCATCATACTGCCTAGGTTGTGCTGAAAAAAAGGATATGCCACTCTATAGTGCACAGTCCTAAGCCATATATATATATATATATATGTTTATAAAGAAAAATAAATAAATAAATAAAAACAGCAAACAACGGCTAAAATGCTCTGGGTTTAAAGGGCTAACAGTAACTCCGTTCCATCACACCAAGCGACCAGCCGTCCCGATTTTGCTAACCGCAGCTTTAATGCTTCGTAAATCCCTACCGCCGCTTTAATGCCTCTTATTCCCTGTGCATACGCGTTCTATGAAGTAAATAATCATCAGGTGTCGCATGTTCACGCTCCATATGTCTTGATGTTTTCGGAGAGCTTCGCATGGTTCTGTAGTTAAGCTCTCACTCGGTGCATCTGTTCTCCGGTGAAGGTGTGCATATGTTAGTGAAAGAGAAGAGCAAAGCTGGTGATCATCATCATCATCATCATCATCATCATGATCATTTGTGTTCCATATGACCTGCAAGTGTGCAGGAAAAAAAAAGAGTACAGAAAAAGAGAGAGAGAGATGGGAGATGGGAGGAGAGAGAGAGGGGGGGGGGGATAGAGGAGGGGTTAGAGCTGAGAGAGAGAGAGAGAGAGAGAGAGAGAGAGAGAAACAGGACAGTGAGGATGGAGGATGTTGCTCTCTCTTTTTCTCTCTGATGGAAGGATTTTTGCTTTGGAGAAGCTGATCAGGAAGGTGAGGTGCTGCGCGTGTCTTTATCTTTCTCTTCCTTCATCTCTTTTCCATTTTTCTTCCCTTTGATGTTTTTTTTTTTTTTTTTGGTGTTCTTTGATTTAGCGCAGATCAAAGCAGATCAGATCGGATCAGCGCGTGGACGTGCCTACGGGGATTTATTACTATTATTATTATTATTATTTTCGTTCATATTATTATCGTAATCTTTATCTATTTATTTATTTATTTATTTTTTATTTACTTTTTTTTGCTCGGTATCTGAGATTATTATTTTTTTTTAATCCAAGAGAGAGAGAAAAAAAAAAACATTTTGCGCATTTGCGTCGTAAACATGCTTGAATAACGCACACACACACACACACACACACACACACACACACACACACACACACACACACACACGACATTTACTGCTGATTTTTTTTTTTCTCTCCAAACGCGCAGGAATAACGGAAGCATCAGGATACAATGTATCCATGTGTTCTTTTTTTTTTTTTTTGAAACGGGACGGAATTTGCGCGCCTCTCACGTCCGCGTGGATAAAAAAGCGTTGCGGAGAAAATGCAGGTTAATGAAGAGTGTGTGTGTGTGTGTGTGTGTGTGTGTGTGTGTGTGTACTGCTCATGTTTGTAGACGTCTTGCTATATTATGTTACAGCTCATTTGATATCTCTCATGTCCCATATTCTGCATCCTGGTGCGCTTTCATGGATGCAGATGTTCCAGATGTGCGTGCCATCATGCCATGGTGATGTGTGTCAAACACTCACTGCTGCGCCATGGCTGGCCTTGTTGTCTAGACTTCAACTTGTTTAAAGAAAAGCTGAGGATTTCTTTGATTATTATTATTATTATTATTATTATTATTATTATTATTATTATTATTATTATTATTATCATCACTACAGTAGCAGGCGTGTTATTATTACATGTTGACCTGTTGTTCTCGCTTGTTGAGTTGACTTTTTGTTCTCTTGAACCTGAGCTGAAGTGCTAATCGCAGGCTGCAGAGATCCTAATGCCCAGCCTGTTTGAACGGAATTTCAAAACATTAGAAAGAGAAACATGGATTCGATTTGGATTTCAGCTGTTTTGTGGATCTGGGACTGTTTTTTTTTTTTTTTCCAAGAAACAGGTTGAGAATGGTTGCCATGTTGCGTTGTAGATCTTTGCTCTGGAGATGTGTGTTTCATTTTCTTCTTCGTCTGGAGAACAAATTTAATTTGTCACATCCACATGTACACATGTACTTGTATATGATATGCAGGGAAATGCTTACACGACCGGCCCTGACCTAAAGAGAAAGGGACAATGAATTGCACTAGCGAGTAGAATTAATAATAATAATAATAATAATAATAATAAAGAATATTCAAATAGAGAATTAAGATTATAAAACAACCGATACGAATATGGAAAAAAGAAAAAGAAAGGTGTGTTTTGATGCTAACGCTGCAGGGTGATGTATCTTCATTAGGAAGTCATGTGACCACTCTTACAGGTCAGTGTACTGTTCGTAAACTCGTCTCTGTGCAGCTTTTCGTCTTTTTACTGCATTGGTCATACAATGATCTATTTCTGGTGGACACTGTAGTTAAGGGGTCACGGCAGCACTGTTTCACGACACTTAATTATCCAGTGAAAGATCCTGAAAGAACCCTATTTTCTTTTTTTTCCTTTTTTTTATTTATTTTTTTATAAGAATGCAAGAATGCAAGAAACGGTGAAGAAAATACGTAGAAGAAAAAAAAAAAAAAGAAAGAAATCACACTTAGCCTGTTAATGCATGCAGTGTTAGGAGGAGAAAATGTTTTTCAAAGGTTCCTTGAGGGTTCAGTGGATCATTAAGGGTTCAATGGAAAATGTCTGATAAGAAAAGATATAGAGGCTTTAAGGGAGCTTTAGAGAGACCAGAGAACATCCTACATTAAAAGCAAGTGTGTAGGTAATGATCTGTGACAGTACAGAATACAGTGGAGGTCTACAGAAATCTCTGAAAACACCAACAGTCTTCATCAAACACCAACTTTTTAGTCAGTGACTTTCCACAGACACAGACCATCATTGTCCATAAATGGCAGCGTTTTTGTTTTTCTTTGACAAGTTCTTAAAATTTCAAGCAAGTAGCAATCTAATTTTGTTCATCCACCAACAATTGTTTTTCTACCATTTAGCCTCAAACAACAATATTCTCCATGGTAAACAACTAATAAACATGAAACATTCCAACAAACATTGAAATGACCCAACATTCTTCGTTCATCAAACTTAAATCTTTCTTCTCGACTTAATAGACATCAGCAATCTTCATTATTGTTCATTGAGCAACAAGCAAGCACCAGCATTTTTCACTTCACGCCATCCAATGTTCTACTGACGAACACCAAAAAATGTCCACGAAACAGTGAAATTCTCTAACAATCTCGTTTATGTGTCCCTCAAAAAAGCTCTTACATTCTTCAGGAACCATTAACAATCTCTAGTGTTCTTTATCAAATACCAACATTTGCAACTAAACACCAACATTCTTCGTTAAACATCAACGAATCAGAACTTCTCCAGAGGGAAAAAAAATGTTTCTAATAAACTAACCAACACCACACAACACGTCCAAATGATGTTCTGCACAACGCTTCATAAGACACCAGAATCTTTTAAGATTTTCAAAACTATTTTCCACTATTTTGCAAATAAACACCACAATTCCCATGCATCGTCTATCAAAACCAACATGCTCGTTAAAACACAGAAAGTCTCCAGTCCACATTTTCATATTTTTTCTATAAGAATCTCAAACATCAGTGCATAGTGAACAGGAAAATCGTTCAACATGGATACGTTCTTACTCTACTTTTCCACCAAACACAAACACACTCTTTTGGTCATTCAGAACTTTCTAACAAACACTAAAATTCTCTAAAGCTTACGTTTACACCAAATACTAATATTCTGCAACCTGGTCCATCAAAGACCAAGAGCTTCTTACCTGAACATCAAACACCAACATTTGTTGGTATCAAACATCAACAGGTTTTCAACATGCCTTTCTCAAACATTCAGATTCACCAACTTGGCCAATTAAACACCAACAGGTTATTATTTCTGTGTCCAAACCTATATGCCTTTCTTAAACACTAAAATCCACCATTTTGTTCCATCAAACATCAGTAGGTTATTTTTTCATATCAAAGTATCACAACACAACACAAGCATGCGTCAACAAATTCCAACATTCTCCAACAATGTTCTATAGCCAACACCAACATACATCAACATGCTCTACTGTACTAAACACCAATATTTCCTTACTTTTCACTCCATACCAATATGCTCCATGAAATGCCCACAGGCACTACCACACTCAATAAATATGAGAATTCTCCATGTTGGTCCATCAAACACCAACAGGTTCCTGTTTTTTTTTTTGTTTTTTTTTAACAAACCCAACATGCTTCATTGAACACCAGAGTTCTTCACCATTCTTCATCAGACACCAGCTGATATCGTAGCAAAAACATTCTCTAAAGCAATCCATCACTTTATGAGTCTCACTTTGAAGTAGAAAGTTCTAGAACTAAAGGTGCAATCAACCGAAAACCTTAAGCGAAAGTCCGAGAACGTTCCTAACACTCCCCCATAGGTTCTGCGTAATGCTGGTGTTGATGTTGATGTTGGTGTGTATTGGATGCGAGTGTCCTGCGAATGTAATTAGGTCAAGAGCACAGAGGAAGGGAAAGCAAGCGCACGTGTCAATCAAGTCCTCGGGTTCTGCCTCCTTCGAGAAACGAGTTCCCCTGGCAACTGAAGCGGCGGAACGTCACACGAACAGATTGAACTGGTTTATGGAGACGCTCAGGGGAAAAGACAGCGTTGTTGGTAAACACCACATGACCTTCTGGTGGTGTTGCAGCGATTAGCGCGTGTATAAGGGTAGATGTGACATTGTTTCAAAAAGACTTCAAGATGCCTGATGGCATCATTTTTTTTTTATTTATTTTTTTTTAAATAAAATAAAATTCACATTAATGTTACCGAACAGTTTTTAAAAAAGTTGCGTTCCCCGGCCGTCGCTTTTCATCTGCCGCTCAGTCGGAGGTGAAGGAGTGAGCGAGATTTATGAATAATTCTGTTAATGACCTCATCGCTCTCTATTTGTCTGTCCCCTCCGGCCGCCCACGACCGTCTGCATACGCAATGACACCGGGATCGCAGCTAACTCCACACCTAACGCAGTGTTTCCCTCCGTTTTCTCCTAAATGAGCTGTAAATAAGCAGATCATGATTAAAGGGGCGACGCCGCAAAGTGATGGATGAAAATGGCCGAGTAAGTGGGAGGAAATCAGGGAGAAGGAGAGTCAGCAAACTCGCCACAAACACACGCATGCACACGCACACACACACACACACACACACGCACACACACACACACACACACACACACACATACACACACAAGTTAAAGTGTCTAATCTTATGATACATTAAAGCAATTTAGTATATTTGGATGCATAGACGCGGTGCTGCACCCCAGTGATTGATGGGAGTGACATGTTTGGTGGCTTGTTTGTTTGTTTAGCTAGCTAGCTAATTAGCATGCAAGTTTGGGAAGCCCAAACGACCCCATTTGTAAGTCGGAAGTTCTTTCATTATGTGTGTAAAATAAATAAATACATAGATTAATTAGCATTGTTTTTATTTCAGTTGGGGTTAGGCAATCTTTTTCTTTTTCCTTTATTAGTAGATTTATTTATTGATTGATTATTTATTTATTTATTTATTTTACACACATACTGAAAGAACTTCTTACTTACAAATGGTGTCATTTGGGCTTCCCAAATTTGCATGCTAATTAGCCAGCTAGCTAAACAAACAAACAAGCCAATAATTATATTAATGATGGAAAATATCAAAAGAGCCATTCTAAATATTATATAATATAAAAATACAAAATCAGCAAAAATAATCATGAATCAATAAAGAATATCCAAGCAATGTACATGTGGAATAACAACAACAACAACAAAAAAAACGAATAAATAAAAATATAGCCTGAAGAATGCCACTGGTGTATATACATTTTTGATTTTACTCATATTTCATTTTCCTATCATATTTCACTTCTCTTTATTTAGTTTTCCCAATTGTTTGATAGCAAAATAATAATAATAATAATAATAATAAATATATATTTACTCATAATAATGCTAATAAATACTAATATTCATGACCCATTATTGAATATACAAATTGAGAATAGTAAACACAAATGAACGTAATAAATACATTAAAAATAAAAATATGGTGTATTTATTTGTAACAAACAAACACACGGACAAAAATATCAAATCAATAAAAATAGAATGTAATTAAATTTATAGTTTAAAAATGTTAAATAATTATTTTAAATAAAACTATTTAAAACTAAGTATTATAATGTAAATAAAAAATATTAATTCATGAATTAATTTGTTTATTTATTAATATTTCTTAACCTGTATATTTATAGAGAAATATGTCAAGTTTATTCATTACCATCATATTTTGTATTTAAACACTTCCTATAACTTTATAAATCAATAAAAGTTCCTGTATCCACCCGATGCTCACAAGGTTCTAATGTGGATCTTTGCTCTTCTACAGTTTCACTCTTTTGTTCTTTTTTTTCATGGGCGTGTCGTTTTTCCTTTAAAACACCTTCGTGAGGTAACAGTGAGCTCAGACTGTTTGAGAAGATGGACTGATTATAGGCGAAGTGGTGGTGTAGTGGTCAGCACTGTCGCCTTGCTCCTCCAGGGTCCGGGTTCGATTGCCGTCTCTGTGCGCATGGAGTTTGCTTGTTCTCGTCTGGGTTTCCTCCGGGTTCTCCGGTTTCCTCCCACAGTCCAAAGACATGCAGATTTGGCTAATTTGGGGTTCCCAAATTGTCTGTGGTATGTGAACGAGTGTGTGTGTGTGTGTGTGTGTGTGTGTGTGTGTGCCCTGTCCAGGGTGTACCCCACCTCGTGCCCTAAAGCTTCTGGGATAGGCTCCGCCCCCTGCGATATACCCTGTATACCTGATGAAGCGTTATAGATGATGTGCGAGTAATTGATTAAACAACAAAATAGAAAAGTCCCATCTACAGCATGCTCACACAGGCAGGGATTCTGGTGAGTGTGTGACGGGTGACGCTGGAGGGTGTGTATGGGCTGGAAGCAGCGCTCCTGACACGCTGCCGTTTTCAGGAAAATAAATCAGAGGTGCGAGTTTTAATTAATTAACTAATCAGGCTGAAGTGATGGTTAATTATAAATATGGCTTGTTTATGCAACGACAATTAGTATGATGATCTCATGAACTCATACACACACACACAAACACACACACACACGCACACACACCTATGTGGACATATGCACACATAAGAAAAGGTTCAAATGTTTTGTACATGTGTCCCTGTGTCCATAGACACACACACACACACACACACACACACACACACGCCTGAACCCCTCGACTGAGGCACATCACTGCCTCTAAGCGCTGAGATCTCCCTAAAGTGAGTGACGTGAAATCGGCGGCGTGTCGCTCAGCTCGGACGCAGATAAGAGACTCGGGAGGACGTGAAGGCAGGCTCGGTGCGTGGAATCGGGCCGAGCCGAGGATGATGACATCGCTTGTAACCTTGTGGGAGATTGGCACGAGGCTCATCTCGAGTCCTGAATCCCTCAGGGAGCTGAGATCCGCTCTCGGTTTCCGAACGCACGCCTGCGACACACCGGCTCGGCTTTCACTTTTCCTAAATACATGAGGAGTTTCTTCTTAGCTCACACATGATATCTGTTACACGTGTGTGTGTGGTGTTGATGGGGGGGTGGATGGGGGATGGGGGAGAGGGGGGCGGGGGGGGGGGGGGGGGGGGGGTTGGTGTTGTTCAGGTTCCGTACACAGTTACAGGATGTGGTTAAAAGCTCTGATTAAAGATTTCACATCAAAATTTAGAAAGTTTACATTCATTATTATTTATTTAATAATATCATTATACACACTCTTGGCTTGTTTGTTTGTTTGTTTACTGTTTTCGTCTTTTTCTTTTTTTTTTTAAATGTCATACATTTTTAGCCCTACGCCAGCTGTTTAATCCATGTTGAAATAAAAGAAAACAGAAAATTGAAAAAAGGAAATTCATTTTTTTTTTTTTTTCACTTAAAAAGAGCCCAAATGCAACATTTTATTTAAACACCTATCTTTTTTTATGTTATATGTTCAGTTCATATGTGTTTGGTAAAAAAAAAAAAAAAAGCAATAACATTTTAATTTCAGAATTTTTGAAGACATTCATAATTCATCTTAATCCCGCCCCCATGGTAAGAACACAACCTTTCAGGCCCGCCCACATTTGCACTGTTAAAACCACGCCTAACCCCAGAACTCCCATTCGGAGCTCACAGCGCTGTGCGGTAAAGCGTTAGATTGTTAATACGATCACTCCTCAGTACACGCCGACTCCCGCATCAGAGCTTGACATTTGGACAGCAGTCCAGCAGGACGTCTCCGACCTTCACTGGTCTCCCGCAGGACAGAAACCTGACACGAATGAGCAACTAAATAAAACCTACTCGGGCTGATAATCAGCGCTGCGATACGGTTTGATGCTCACGATATTTCTTGGACACAGAAGTGTCATTAGTCTCGAGCTGAGCGCTTTAGCCGTTAGCTTCACAACCCTGAGGAATCATGGGACAGATACGGATTTGTCTAAAGCCCAGCGTTATTGTTGTTGTTGTTGTTGTTGTTTGTTATTCTCCAAATGATTACTGCTTTTAATTGATGCAATAAAACAAAAGGATTAGGCTATGGAATGGAAAACCAAAAGAAAAAATACCAGACACACAATAATATAATAATATAATAATTATTATTGCTTTAAATTGTGATTTTCTTTTTTTTTTATTTGCACATACTGTATACATCATACTTTATTCTTTCCTTCCTTCCTTCCTTCCTTCCTTCCTTCCCTCCTTCCTTCCTTCCTTCCATCCATCCATCCATCCATCCATCCTGATTATCCTGATTGATCACACATATTATTCTTGTTTGTTTTTATATTAAATTTTTTATTAAACCAACAAAACTATTTCTAGAAAAAAAAAGAATTGTAATAAAAAAAATAATAACCTTAAATAAGTTCTAAACTTTGATTTTCTGTAAGGAATAGTGTTGTTGTTGTTTGTTATTCTCCAAATAATTACTGCTTTTTATTGCTGCAACAACAAAAGATTAGGTTATCTAACAGAAAAGAAAAAAAATCGCTTTATTGATATATTGATGATATTAATATAATTGATTGATTTTCTTTTTATTTGCACATATGCATCATACCCACACACACATATATTATATATATATATATATATATATATATATATATATATATATATATATATATATATATATTTTTTTTTTTTTACATTTTACATTCACATTGATCCCATACATGGTACAGGTTTTTAATTATTAGCTATTTTTATTATTATTCCCATAAAATTATTTCTATAAATAATTCAAGTAATTAAGTAAAAAAAATGATCATTTTAATGAATGTAAATAAATAACATACGTTTAAAACTAGCTTTGATAAATGTGTGAACAAATTCTATGGTATTATATGAATTAAAAAATACAGGACGTATACAGTATTAATGTGTTTATTTAATATTTATTGAAATAACATTTATTATTTTTAGTTTGAGAAGTGAGAATTATTTTAAACAATTCTTGTGCTTTGAGCAAAGATATTCAGCTCCTGAAAAAAAAAAAAAAAAGAAGAAGAATAAATACCGTAAAAAGAAACGAGAATTTCTGGAAAAATGTAGACGTTTTCATGGCATTTTTTTTTTCCCCCTGAAAGAAAATATAAAAACTAAAATCACTGGCGCATGAGGATGATGTTTTCCAATAATATACTGTAATCTATATAGGTCTAAAAGGTGTAAAAGTCATGACCCCCTTGTCAGATACAGTGAATTTTGCAGCCTGTTGCAGTAAAAAAAAAAAAAAAAATATATATATATATTTCTTTCATTTAATCCACATAATTTAATTTGATTTAATATAAAGGAATAAGGGGCTGCACACTGCACAGTACTGTATAATGTATAGTTGTATAATGTATAATGTATAGTTTGTTCACTTTATGGAAGTGCGTTGGTGTATCAGGGGTTAAAAGAATAGTTTGGTGAAAAAAACTTTTTTTTATTTTTCCAGATTTATTCTTAATCTAGTTGCACAGAGACGTGTCCAGAGTGTGAACTTCTTTAGTTTTCCACCTGACTCGAGGAGGTCATGGGTTTACATCTCGGCTCGGCTCTTGGACCGGGTTCCACTTCAGTTGTAAATCGTTCCGGATAAAAGCGTCTGACGGATGAGTAAATCTATAGACTGGGGCTGCGTCCAGGACGCCATTACACCATCAGGAAGCGTCTCCAGTGTTAATACACGCGACTCGGCTTCTCCGCTTCCAATAAATCTCACAGTCGAGTCGGTGAAACTGCACACTGCTTTGGCTGAGGCTCAAGCTGGTGTATAAAAATGTGCTTTGTGCTCATGAATAAAATGACACTCAGGGCAGGTCCAAGAAATGGAAAGCAAAAAAAAAAAATCTAAATTGTGATAACAATAATACAGGTAAATATTCTATAAGCATCCATTCTAACCACAGCTTACACATGATGTATTACATTACAGATTAGATTACAAAATAATAAATATTATGATATAATGAATCAGTCATATATTTAAAACTTCAGTAAAGATACTGTAACACTTAAGTGTACACGGAATTGAAGCACAAAAAAACAAAAAAGAAATTTGTCAGTGAACGTTGATGTGTTAGTGCGGACCAGGTTTTTAGTAAATTATTTTATTTTAAATGAAATTTCAATATGAGAAATTAGAAACAGAAGATCATTTACATACAGTAAGGTGTTTGTGCATTTATTGTCTCCATAGGTCACTGAAGAATTACCTTTAAATACAAACATAAATGTTATTTTAAAAATAAATACGTGAATATATAATAGTAACAACAATCTTAAAAAAATATCTATTTTACGTCATAATAATGATTAAAATAATGTTTTATCCTATTAAATCTTTTTGATTGCAAATGATTTGTTCTTTTTCTTTTTTTCTTTTTTTATGAATTTACAGTCAGCAGCTGCTGAACACCGAGCGCTCATGAGTTTTATGCTCCTTGGAGCATAAAAGTAAAAGGGCACTTTGCCACTTCTCTTCACTTCCCTCCTGGATTACCCCCGGGACGTTTAGCGAGGCGGCGGCTGATGATTTGGAACGCAGCCTGTCAGCCATTCAGGGATGTATGACGAGCATTAACTCTGCTCTCCTGCTTTTTATTTTTCTGCCTCAGGTCACTCCGATCCCTACAGGTTGATTGCTAGTCAGCGTTGCTATGGTTACAATGGTCCGGCTAGCGCGCGTGACCTCTTTCTTTTGTGTCACACGTTCCGAGGTGCGTGTTAAACCTGTTTTAATGATTTCATGTCATGTTCGAACTAACGTACAGCGGGACCTCGGCTTACGAGTTTAATCCGTTCCAGAGGCTGGAGTTCTTCAGCTGGAATGTTGTCTTGTGAAACGCGTTGTCCCATAGGACATAGTGAAGGTGCAGATAATCCGTCACAGCCACCCAAAGATATTACCAATATTACCAATTTCCAACATTATAATCTTTAATTTTTGCATATAAAAACAATGAAAACATTTAGAAAAGACGTGTAAATTCAGTAAGTATGAAATAAACAGACATTAAACTTCACTTAACCTTAATTTACGATTCCTCTCGGCACCGGCTGCTTTAAAACCCAAACTGAAAGCGTCTCCCTTTTCTTCTTCCTGCCGTCCTTAATAATATTCTTGGCTCTAATGGTGCTGTGTCTTCACTAAATCTTACACAAAACGCAAAAGCAACCCACAAAATCATATGTAAACGCACTTTAGTGAACTTCTTTGAACAGCTCCCAGATGTACTTCGCTGGCGTTCGGTTCGGCTTGGTTGGTTCGTTCATTCATTTGTTGTGACTTGGCGGGAAAAGACCAACAACGACTCACTGAAGTGTTTGAGAACATGGTTAAACTAGCAAAGAACAGATAGCAACGTTAATTAACGTTAACTGGAGAAGAAGAAGAAAAACGCACAAAACAATGGAGATGAGACGAAAGATTCAAGGATCATTAACATTTCCACGTCTTCAGACATGACTGTAAATTAGCACTCAGTTCTGGAATTGTATCCAGCATTACCCGCCAATCCAGCGCCTATGATTGCGCAAAGTGCGCTAGTGCTGTACAATGTAAATAAGCGAACGTCGCTGTGAGTACACGACTGTGTTAAACGCCACATTAGCTGTTTCTCGTGGTGTAAATTGCGACTTGTTGAAAAATGAACGACTTCCAGATGCTTCGTCGCGTCGCTTCGCCGCCTGTGTAAAAACATAAAACTTTAAAAAGAAAGAAAGGAAAAATCTTAAAAAGGTTTCGACATGAATTCTTAATAAAGCACAGCTGGTTTGGTTACACTTTACAGAAAAAATACAACGTGTTCTCTTCCACTACAGCCAGCAGGACGGTCCAGGCAGAACATACTGCACGCGTTGTATTAGCGCTGTAGCGATGTTAGACACCAGCGCTGGATGACCATCAGACTTTGCTTGTATTTGCACCAATGAAAATTGAATTGAATCAACACTGGAACCGTGCTGGTTGCGTAACATTGTAGAAATATTGTTTTCCCAGCAGCTCAACTTCAGTTCACAGTTTTAATCTATCGATTAAAGGACAAATAATAATTCTCGTATAGATTATTACATTCATATTGCAGTATGTGAGGGTCAGGCTGAGGTCACGCTTCTCACAAGTGCTAGTTAGTTTCTTAACAAAACATCTGCAGTGTCAAACTGAACCATGATGATTGCACATATGCTTATTCAGTCTTTAAACTAAACTCAATCTATCCCAATCAGCCCAATCGTGCTGGGGTTAAAAGTGACGAAGAGCATCCAAGTCAAACCGGGACTTTTGATGAGTGATTGCATGAACAGTTCCCACAGACAGATAAGGGGGTAACAAGTCATCTCTAGATTTTTCAGTGATCTGCTGTTTTCCACTTCACTTTTCACGCTTCTTTAAAACGTTTGCACCGTTCACATGTTTTACGGCGACTAAGAGTCTCATCACTATACTGTGCTCGAAGTCTTCTGTAAATGTCCGTCGCTTTTACGCCTTTTCCCAGAAATTTCATCAGTCCCGGTTTTGACTCAAATATACTCACCGTTTAAAGAATCCTTTAAACGTTTCACTGTCGTGTAAATGATGTCTACGTATATACGACAATACCAATGACGATACAAATAATGATGTGATATGATACGATATTATTTTAGTGATCGATATACCTGCAATGACGTTGTATCCAAAAACACACAGACTTCAATATGGACTCGGTCCCCCTTTTTGCAGCCATAACAGCTTCCACTCTTTTTGGACGGCCGTCCACGAGACATTGGAGTGTCATTGGTGGACTTCGTGTCCATTCATTCTGTAGAGCGTTTATGAGGTCAGGCACTGATGTTGGACGAGAAGGTCTGGCTCACAATCTCCATTCCAGTTCATCCCAAAGGTGCTCGATGGGGGTGAGATCAGGGTTCGGTGTTCGGCCCGATGTCTTTTCTTATACTGGAGCATTCACGTTGTCCTTCACTGGGGCCTGATTGATTGAAAGACCTGAATTCAACCATTTACAGGTTTGGTGACGTATCACCAGCTCATGTCCAGAATCTGGAGTAAACCTACTGCTAGTTCGTGAAGGATGATGAAGAGCTGTTTTAAAATCAGTTTTTACCGCGCGGATAACTTTTTCACTCTTTACACACCAGTTAATAACGACCGGTTTATAATTTTCAACACTTTGTCTTTTAAATCGATCTAATCTTTACACTGCTTTTTTTTATTATTTTTTTTATTTTAATCCTTAAACGCAATTTCAAACAAAATTGTTACAGGAACAAAAATCGACGCACATCTGTGCAGTAATATTACGACATGCCACGAGGTTTAAGGGCAGTAAATCCCGCGCGCAGCTGTTTCACTAAATTTCAAAGAACAGTTCTTCTGAAATTCTTAAAATTTGTCTTTTGTTTTTTAGTTTAAGGAAAGTCAGCTGTGTTCACATGGTCACGGGAGGAAACATTCGTGCATTCTCACACCACAGCCATGTTTAAGTCTGGATTCTGATTGTTTCAGAAGGTGTTGATTAATTCTCTATAACAGCACCTTTGATGTTAGCACACCTGCGCGCCACTCACATCACAGCGTTATTTATAACCGACTAGCGTTAGTATGCGTGATTCACTGGAAACGTCTGAAAGTTTAAAGAGTTAAAAGTTTAAAGCTAAAAAGAAGCTGCTGATCTTTAATGTAATGAGTGATATTATTATTATTATTATTATTATTATTATTATTATTATTATTATTATTATTATTATTATTATTTTTTTTTTTATTATTATTTTTTTTTTTATTATTATTTTATGAGTATTATTATTATCATGAGTATGATTTTATTATTATTATTTTATTATTATTATTATTATTATATGTATTTATTATTATTATTATGAGTATTATTATTATTTGTTATTATTATTATTATTATTATTATATTTTATATGAGTATTATTATTATTAGTATTAATATGATTATTATTATTATTATTATGATTATTTTTATGAGTATTATTATTATATTATTATTATAAGTATTAATATTATTATTATTTTTTTGAGTATTATTATTATATTTTTTTTTTATGAGTATTATTATTATTATTATTATTATTATTATTATTATCATTATTATTATTATGATGATGATGATTATTATTATTATGAGTACTATTATATTATATTATTATTATTATTATTATTAATAATATTATTATTTTAGTACTATTATGATTATTATTATTAGTATTATTCTTATTATTATTAGTACTATTATGATTATTATTATTATTATTATTATTATTATTATTATTATTATTATTATTATGATTATTTATTTGAGGTTGAAGTCCACGTCCATGTGTGTGTGTCTCTCTGTACAGCAGAACTCTCTGTCTCACTTATTAATAGACAGAAATCACATTCTGTAAGGTTGAGTATCTGACGCCTTGTTTACACTAAGTTGGACTTCTCAGACAAATACACTCCCTGTTTAAAGGAGATTAAATCCATTAAATTTACTGGATTTACTCACCGTTTTGATTTTAGCGTGTAACACTGGCCTCTCAGTTCAGGTATCTTTCTCGTCCTCACTTCAGAGTGCTCCAGGTTCGCTCCAGTGCGACCCGTCTTTTATCTCATAGTCACGCTTCACACCACTGCTTTTGTTTTGTGCCACAGTTTTGGAACATATAAGACAAACTAATTTTTAATTTTAATATTTAATATACGTACATGAAAGGGAAGATCTGTTCATTCATCGTTAAAAATTCCGTTTTCAAAGGTTAAATAGCTTTTTTTGGAGTAAGCCATGCTGCGTTTCACGTTTGTTTGTGTTTCATGAGGATTTGGGCACGTCGTAGGAGCATCACAAGTGCCGCGTTGATTGAACTATCACGTTGATTGGCTCTGTTGAGTGACGTATATAGCCACACCCACTTCCCCCCCGAAAAAAGCAATGGCTGCTGTGAGGTCGTCTGGCACAAAACGGCTCATACTGTCACTTCTATTCAACAATTTGATTTAATTTCCGGTGCAGATTTAACTGTAGGCAAATGGCAAAGGACCAGAGTTCCATTAAACTCTGTCGAGACAGTTTTGCATGATGCTGTGACGAAATCGTCTGGACAGACAGACAGACAGACAGACAGACAGACAGACAGAAATGTTTCTGAGACTGGTTTCTGGTTTCTGGTTCTCCAATGAAACAAATGAGAAATGAGACATTGAAAGAGTGAGTTCTTTCATTTATATACGTAGATGCAGCCGTTTCTGATACATTATAGTTTCCGTAGCAACAGCTCTCTAAAGGAAGGAGTCTCCAGTGCCAGAGCTTGATGAGTTTTTCCGAAGGTTTTTTGCTTTTCTGTGTTTTATTGACAAGAAAAACAACAAGTGAAAAGTCGAGAGAGAGAGACTTGTTTACAGCTGTAGTAACAAAAGTCGTTAATTAACAGATGCTAAAATCATAACCATTAAGAGATTAAGAGTAAATAAATAACTTGCGCATGTGCTGGAAGAGATTATTAAACAGATTGAGACTAGATAGAAACTTCACTTGGATTGGCATCCACCAGTCTAAAGAGAAGCTGGAGCCAGGAGCGCTTGTGGAAATGCTTTAAAAAAAAAATAAAAAACAAAAAGGCAAAGCAATATCATCTGATAAATCACACCCGTGAGCTGTGACGTGCTAAAAGCCCGTCCACAGCGCCGCCTTCATCACTCCATCGAGCTCCAGGGCCGCGTCCAGATCACAGCACTTGGAACAGGCTCACTCGACTAACCCCTCTGTTCTAGCTGATGCTCGGCTCTCACTCTGAAACCAACCCCCCCCCCCCACAACCCCCCCTTCCTTAATTAGCTCTGACTGCTCTGATTGAGCAGCTCGATCCAAGCCAAAGCTCCTGGGGAATAAATGAACACTGTCAGCCCTTTAATTATTGAATAATTGTCAGTAAAAGATGGCAGTGGTTAGTGATATTAAAATGGATGGCATAATCCAGGCAGGATTGGCGTGTATGGAGAGAGGGTTAGTGCGGTTAGCATGTCCTCTGTGTGTGTGTGTGTGTGTGGGGGGGGGGGCGTTTCAAGTCTATGATGCCGGAGTCAGTGGGGTGTAAGTAAAGAGGTGATGGGATCAGGTTTTAACAGCGTCTCAGTGGTTAAGTGAGTTAATCGCTCTAGTAAGCGCGAGCTGGTCGAGAAGCTGGGAAAAAGAACAGGGTGATGATGATGATGATGATGATGATGATGATGATGATGCAATTCTCATCCAAACGAGCTGCTAGAAACGATTCATTTCGTATTTTGATGATGATTATGATGTGTGAAGTGAGTTTCAACGATGAAGGCTGCAGTAAGTAAATGTTGTGCCTCAAACCTGGTTGCTCACTTAGAGCTGAATCCCAGAGCACGCACACACACACACACACACACACACACACACACACACACACACATGCAAAAGAAGAGCCAAGAACACTATTATTAGCTTAGACTGAAAAAAACAGAGAGCAGCGAGGGCAAGTGCTGAAAAAAACACAACACAGTAAGAATGCAAGAGTGTGAGAGGAAACTGCAAAGCATGTTATTATTATTATTATTATTATTATTATTATTATTATTATTATTTATTTATTTTTGCGTTTTCTAAACAAGATGTCCGTCTCAGTCCGACGCTTCATTTCTGATGCGTCTCGCAGTAGTGCTTCGGTCATGTTCCAATCTGTACCTTTGCACTGACATCTTCTCTTAGTAAATATTCAAAGGCAGAGATTCGACACTTTGATTTTTCCTGTCTGTTCTTTTAAAATGATTTCGACTTTTCGAATTTTGCAACGAAAAAAAAAAAAAAAAAGGCACTGCTCGATGCAAACTCAAAGCAGAAGCTACAGCAGCTCTGAACCATCCTGAATGAGGCTGAATCTCAAATCCCTCTCTAACCCCTGATCAAGGGCACTACTTGGTGTGTGAAACAAGGGATCGTACGCCCTACATAGTGCACTAGCCTTCCGTTTAACACTATTTGGGATTCGACCCCGAAACCTGGAAGTTAACGGAGCTGATATTCTAAAGTGTAAATCTGGTGAGTTTCTCAGGACTGTCCAGCTCCTCCATGGTTTATTCTCCTCACCTGTCGCCTACAGAGAAGCGCTCAGAGTTTAACACGACCCTCACCTCCTGTTCATTACAGTAACTGTCAGTTGCCAGCAGAAGGACGCGTGTGGGCGGAGCAAAATAACTGGTTCGTGCCTCTATGGCCACTCTTCACAGACGTTCTGATAACCAGCACAACAGAGCGACCGTAAGTGTGTCATTAACATGTGATGTCCTGCCCCGGCAGGAGCCCTAATATTTGACCAGCGTTGTAATTTGATTGTAAAGGCATTGTGGCAACGTTTCTTTTAAAAGTTAGAATGACCTTGATAAAATGGCACTGAGATCATGATTTTGAATGAACGATCCAAGTAGAACGTTGCAAAGAGAGCTTTAAAATAATGAAATTTTAACCTTTATTTGGAGCGTTAATGCCGATTAACATGGCGGTTCCGCATGTCAGCCGGTTTCCTTGTAGCGCTTGATGGTTTTCGCGACTGCACTCGGGGACACTTTCAAAGTTTTCCAGATTTTTCCAACTGACTGACCTTCATTTCTTAAAGTAATGATGGCCGCTCGTTTTTTTTTTTTTTTTTTTTTCACTTAGCTGCTTTTTTTCTTGCCATAATACAAATTCAACCTCTTTGAATGAGAAGGTGCGTCCAAACTTTTGCTCTGTGCTGTACATTTACACTTAGACATATAGCAGACGCTCTTATCCTTACATAATTGCTTTGAAGTTCCCATCATTAAATATACCCTTGCACTGGTTCACTAGGTTACTAACTGGAAGTACCATCAGTCTAACACTGTTGGGAAGGGAACAGGAGAAAAAGATCAAAAGGTCTTTAGTCATCACATGACTCGAGGAAGATCATTTCAACACCAAGGAGACCGGTTGGGTTGGACTGGGCAGACTGGCCTTTGTTTTTGTTTTGTGTGTGTGTGTGTGTGTGTGTGCGTGTGTGTGTGTGTCTAGGGTCGCCATGATCGTCATCAGTTCACTCGTGTATATAATTGATAATCAGTTTTAAAGTGTCAATGTTATGACTGATCGGTGTAATTTGTCACACTGAGAATGGAAAGACGCCTGAGAAGAATCTTCCGGAATATTGTATCGCTCTTGTGTATGATAGGCTAAAATCTCATTATTTACATAACAACGCAACAAAGTTAATCTGATCTGGCCGAGCTTCACCGGCTAAAACTCGCAACGCTAAACGCTTCATAATCCGCTCTATGCTGCTTCTGGTATCTCCAGGGAGAAAAAGACGTCGAAGTTTGTGCTATTATTACTTTAATACAATAAAAAAAAAAAAAAAACAACTCGCAATATCAGGAAGTGTTTTTCTTCTTCGTGCATAAGTGCGTGCATTCTTCAAGCAGGAATAATAAGCGTGAGCTGCAAATCAGTTCTCGGGGGTTTGGAGCAAAATTGACGTGAGGATGAGTCTAATGGGAGGCCATTAGGCTTTACACACACACACACACACACACACACACACACACACACACACACACACATTTAACAAATGAATCATTGAAGTAAAACTTTGCTGAGAAACAAGCTTACTGGACTACGAACACACACACACAATTCAATTCACCGAGTTCCAACGAATGTATCTACGCCTCCCGAAACCAAGCGTTTCTTCCAGTTGCACATCAGTTCAACAACTGTTTTGTGAATCTTCCATAATAATACCAGCTCGATTTAAAGTTCTGAGCAAAAGTAATAGCGCCGGAGGAGGTGGCGTGTCCTGACAAGTAGCTGACGCACTGCAGTGGCCGAGCTGCGCCGCTGTGAGCTTTAGCAAACGCTGAAGCGAGGTGATCTGTCACCGGGTGTTAGCATCAGCGGCTGGTGTCCTGGAGACGGGAGACGGGAGTGTGGGACGCCTTCAGGACCTGCGGAAGCCCTAAAAACATTCACACACCAGTCATGCTCAGGACACTTTTACTAAAAATCCACATCAAGTAATTAGTCAAGTCTTGTTTTCATGATGATCTTTTTATGTAGACTTATTTATTTATTTATTTATTTATTCATTCAAGTTTACATCGGTCAGATCCTGCGTTCTGGAAGGCCTGAAATTCTTCCCGCTTTACGTCTCTTCCAAACACACTCCGTCTTTCTATGTCTGCAGCTTTAAATGAAAAGTTTCTGAACATCCAGCCCCCCAAAACCCCGCCACAAACCCCCTCCACCCCACCCCCCCCCCCGAGGCGAATGATCTAATATGTGTGTGAATTTAAGACCGTTGATTTGTAAAGACATCCTGAATATTCGAAGATAAAATGCACCTAAAAGCGAAAGAAGTAAAAGTTTGTGATGCTAAGTAGCGCTTTGGCGCTTACGAGACATCCAGGCCGCGAGCTTTAGCTCCATTTCAGTGGTGTTGGAATTTTGACATCGATAACACAGTTAAATGATGTGAGAGAAAGTTATCATGAATTAATTAACTGAAAAAAGAATTCTTAAAACCAAGCCTAGGTTAGCCGTTAGCGGTTAGCACATTTTGGAGAAATTCAGGCTCTAATTAGCATTGTTTTTGTTTTGTTTGTTTGTTTGCATGAACTGGAGACCGATCTAAACATCTAAACATGACTACAAAGAGGCAGTGTTAAGGAGTCTTGAGCTTTAAAGATCTCCTGTAGACGACCTGAGGGCTAGTGGGCGTGTCCACTGGGGCACCGCGGCGCGTTGTGGGTGTGGCTAAATGCAAACGCGTCATGAATATGCAAGCACAAATTTGGACATTAAAACATCGACATTGCCCTTAAACTTTATTAGATGGTTCAGTAAGCGATTGATAAATGTTGCAGGTTATTTGGTGGTGTGATGATGTGATACTGAACACACTCTCACTTACAGTTATGATTTGAGTCTGAATGAATCTCATTGCAGTAATAAATACAAATTTAATTTGGGTTCAAATATAAAGTCATGAAAGCTATTTTAGACAAACACACACACACACACACACACACACACACACACACACACACACACACACACACACAGTATTGTGTGTTATGAACTCTGATCTGAGACTCTGAGCTTGTGTGTGAAGCAGCTTGGACTCGGGGTAAAGCAGCGGTCAGGTTTATTTACATCCTGGTTCGGCAACAAGAGCAGCGAGGGGTTCAGCATCCTCCTGAGTGTGTGTGTGTGTGTGTGTGTGTGTGTGTGTGTGTGTGTGTGTGTGTGTGTGTGTGTGTGTGTGTGTGTGTGTGTGTGTGAGTGCATGTGTGTGTGTATGTGTGTCCTTGTGTGCGTGTCTGTGTGCGTAGTGTAGTGTGTGTGTGTAGTGGAGTGTCTGTGTGTGTGTGTGTGTGTGTGTGTGTGTGTGTGTGTGTGTGTGTGTGTGTGTGTGTGTGTGTGTGTGTGTGTGAGTGCGTGTGTGTGTGTGTGAAAAGTGGACATGCTGTCATCTGCATTTGAGCCTCACTGAGTTTAATTCGGGTCAGCGAGAGCCTAAACGAGCTCAGACCAGATGGAAATCTGCAATTAGAAGCGAGGGATTTATTTATTTCTCTGTTTAACGCCTGGGTTTTATTTCTGGAATCGTGGCTCTGGAGCAAAAGCTGAAAAGTTGCAGAGTAGTCCTTTTTTTTTTCTTGTTACTTTTTTTTTTTCACTTCACTGGGGCAGATTAGTGAAAACCCAAAGGCGGGCGGAGCTAGAATGAATACATTATAAAGAGGGTGTGGTCACATGCTAACGATGTCTGACGATCCGGATTCGTTAACACTCAGGTCATGTGACCATTTCAGGTGCGTGTTTCTGTTCATGACTTTTAAGGGAGATCCAGACTTATAACAGCAGTAGCTAAGCGTGTGTGTGTGTGTGTGTGTGTGTGTGTGTGTGTGTGTGTGTGTGTGTGTGTGTGTGTGTGTGCTTTATACTCCTGCATCAGCGCTCTGCTCATGTACAGGATTTTATAGGTGGAAAGTTCAAGCAAAAAACAGGAAAGAAACAAGGAAGGAAAAAAGAAGCCCAGAGAGAGAGAGAGAGAGAAAACGTTTACAGAACTAGGGGAACAAATTTTATATTTGTTTCTGTTAAAAAATGTGGGATATAAATAAAGAAGCGTTTGGATATAAAATTAAACAAGAGATTAAGAAAGAAAGAAAAAACAGAGAGAGAGAGAGAGAGAGAGACTTAATTCACTGCTTCTCTCTGTCTGATGCAATCACGTTTCTATCTCTCTATCTATCTAGTTTTTCTATTTTTGCTCTCTCTCCTTACACTTTCTTTTTTATTCTCTTTCTTTCTTTCTTTCTATCTAGTTTCTCTCGCCTTATACAGTTTCTTTCTTCATCTATCCATCCATCTTTCCCCTCTCTCTCTCTCTCTCTCTCTCTCTCTCTCTCTCTTCAGTACCCATCAGCCCCTGCGAGTCACATGTGTAGTATTTGTGTTTCGTTCTGCAGTGTGTCTTTGTCCAGCGTCTGCTGTCGTGTGTTAGCGCTCACTTCCTGTTCCTGATATTGTGTGTGTGTGTGTGTGTGTGTGTGTGTGTGTGTGTGTGTGTGTGTGTGTGTGTGTGTGTGTGTGTGTTTATTTGACTCTCTGTAATAAAGATTCCCCCGCTTGCCTCCGCTCCGTGACTCGCTCGGCTTAGTCACACTGTTTATTAGCTTTCACTCGTCCTCGTCCTCGTCCTCGTCCTCTCATCACACTCCGACCAGACACACTGGGTCTGAGGGTCCCGACTGTCCCGGTTAGAGACAGTGAGACCGTGCACACTGAGGCCCCTGAGGGCCCGTAAATGCTGAGAGGTTAGGTGAGAGGTGGGTGGAGTCTGATTTTAAAAAGGGCGTGGCTAAGTTAGAAGTTAGAAGAAGTCCAGCGCCGCTGTCTGACAGCTGGATGTAACTGCAGTGTGTCACAGGACATGTTAAGAATAAACAAACATAAAGAATAAATACAGTCAGAAACAGTTCGCTCATGTGTGGAGTGTGGGGAATAGTTTTTTTTTTTTTTTTTTTCCCTGTCTCACTAAGAACTAAGACAGAAAGAAAGAGTGAAAGCGCTGTCCTGTGTTTGTGTTGCAGGTGGTGTGGAGTGATGCAGACGTCCCGGTCTCAGAGCCACCGAGTCTGAACACACACGCAACAGGAAGTCCTGCTAATGCGAAGAACACACAAGACATGGTGAGTGTGAGGCAGTTACTATGGCAACCGGGGTCTCTTAGAGATCGCTCTTCCATTTCACACAGCGTGGGAGCGTGTGAGAGAGACAGTGAGACAGACAGTGAGACAGACAGTGAGAGAGAGAGAGAGAGTAGTATTGGCATTGGACTCCAGAGATAATGAAGGAGCAATGAAGAAGAAGAAGAAGAAGAAGAAGAAGGTGAGGATGAAGGGATCAGAATGATAGCGTTGTGACACAAATGTCTGGTGCACGTCCCAAACGGCCCCTGTTCACTACATAGTGCACGAGTTTGTGATTTTGTATCTCCGTGTAAAAGCCGTGTGACGTCCCAGAAGTCTCTCAGTCATGTGTTATGTACAAAATACCCATAATGCACTTTTGTGTTTTTTTATTTATTTATTATTATTATTTTTTTATCATCATCATCATCTTCATCTTACATTTACATTGCGGCATTTGGCAGACGCTTCTATTCAGAGTGACTTACAAAAGTTTTGAAGTTTGCATCACTGGACAGATCCTTACAATGGGTTACTTGATTTGTTTGTTTGTTTGTTTGTTTGTTTGTTTGTTGTTTTGTGGGTGATGGTGATGCAGTGGCACGGTGGCTTAGTGGTTGGTGCTGTAGCCTCGCACCTCCAGGGCCCAGGTTTGATTCCTTCATCGGGCTAATTGGCGTTCCCAAATTGCCCGTAGGGTGTGAATGTGATTATGTTTGCGCGCCCTGCGACGGATTGACACCCCAATCCCCAACACCCCTTTTTATTCTCTTCTATTCTTTTCCATACATTTTATCGTTAGTCTTACCTTGTCTTACTCGTTACATCTTTTTCTACTTCTAGTTATTATCTTTTATCATAAAATTTATCTTTTAGCATAAGTCTTATGTTTGCCTTCTCTGTTTTTTTTGTTATCAGTCTTTTTTCTTCTTCTTTTTCATCTTCCCATTTCACTTTCATTTTGTTAGTCTTATTTTCCTCACTGGCTGCGTTCCTTTCGCCTTGAAGTTCCCTCTAAAGTACACTGCGCTGCACAGGCTGTTCCGCCATGTGAAGTGTGATTTCAAACCGCAGGGGGCGGAGCTGCTGAGTTCAAAGGGACCTGTGAACGGTGTAGGGACCAAGGCCACAACGGGTCTTCACCTCACCGGAAATGGACATGAAAACTTTCACACCAATCATTGTGGCTTGTTAAAAAAAAAAAAGGGGGCTTGAAAAGGAATGAATATATTTATTATCATTATTATTATAGGGGATGACATTATATTAACAGGACCCAATCATTTAAGTTGCTATTAACATATTAAAAAGGTTAATTTACTCAATAAACAGGGCAAGAACCCTGAGCCATAAAAGTATCATATGGGCTAGTAATCATTAAAAAGAACTCTGGGGAATTATAATTTAATTAGATAATTTATTGGCAAGTTATACAGACACATTTCAACAGTATATGTTTTATAGTGGTATCGATTTTTGTTTTGAATAAATATTCGATATTTAAAGTCTGTAGTGTGAGATTTCCACAGCAGCAGCGACAGGTATCTGAGGTGCTTACGTTGCCATGGGAACGCATGAGGGAAGTGACGTCTGTGCTGGAGGTGTCCCAGGGTGTTCCCAATGGTGGAATTCTGTCGAGGGACGTTGCCTTACCCAGCATTCCCTGCACAGGGAGGAGAGCACAAACTTCTTTTTGTGCTACGTTCTTGTCTTCCCAGTTTGGATGGTTTCATCGTGCTGCCTCTGTGCTGATGTTTGTTTGGTTTGATATAAGCCGTGATGATGCGATGATGTGGGCGGTGCCGTACCTCGCGCTCCTCCGCGGGTGCTGTATCGATTAGAGCTCGGGCTCGTTAACCTCGGGCACTTCAGGGACCACCGTCTGCTAACTCGTCCTATTATAACAATTATTTGATTTGGCTCGTGGTCACTGCACCCTCCGTCCGTTCTCCAGCAGGAACGCGGCTGTGGCTCAGTCGGCACCGTGGACACGAGCTCAAGGAGAATCCGTGCATGTGTGTGTGTGTGTGTGTGTGTGCGCGTGTGTGTGTGATAGAAGACTTTGGATTTGTTGTTCGTCTGGAGAAAATGCTGGATGTCAGCACTTACAGAAAACTACTGGAGGAAAACTTCTCTCTTTAGGGACCAGGGCTTTAGGTGGTGTGGCTCCGATACCTGTCATTCAAAGTGAAGCTATGAAGCAAACACACACACATACACACAGAAAGAGAGAGAGAGAGATGGTCTAATTTATGCCATCTTAAACTGTGTTTAATTAAATTTACATAGAGAAAAAGAAAAGTGAAAGCAAGGTAGCTTTAAAAACAGAGAGGAGGAGGCTGTCAGTGCTCTCTGCAGCCCTTCTGTTCCATCTCTACACACACACACACACACACACACACACACACACACACACAGAGGCACAGACACCTCACGCCCCCATGCTGATATTGATGGTACCGTGCAGAGAGAGGCACAGCGTCGGTCTCCACGGTGACAGGTTTCCTTGGAGATGTCCATCAGTCACAGTGGGTCAGTGAGTTACCATGGCGATGCAGATCAGTGTGTGTCGTGCTCCAGGCTCTCGTCGCGTTCGTCAGCGTGAGCGTTTTTCAGCATGCCAGTCAAAGCCCGGGCCGTGTGTGTGTTACAGCGTGGCATGTGCCCATCATCTTTTATTCGGGACTCGGCGAAGACGAACACGTTCTGTCGCTCTGTTCAGGAGGAGGCGGGGAAGCGTTCTTAACGCAGTGTGTGTGTGTGTGTGTGCGCGCTTGAGATAAAGTCTGCGCCATTCATAAGCCGCCTTATGGAAAGCCGTCTTTCAGAGCGTGCTTATTTCGGGACGCAATCGACGACGGCTCTGCGTGAGAACTTCATGAGTGTGATCTGATCGCCAGCTCAAAAAAACAAGGAGGATAAAATCGCCTGCTTGACTGAGGAACATGTTTACAGATAAACATCATAGACCACGATTTCCTGTCCTTCCACAAGCCAGTCTTAAAACACGCAGAGTAACATAGATGAGTACTGAACTAGCTGGCTAATGTTAATTATTATCCAAGTTGTAAAAATGCTTCTGAAGGTCAAGTGGAGTGGAATGTATATATATATATATATATATATATATATATATATATATATATATATATGTATGTATGTACAGTGGAACCTCGGATTGTGAGTAACGCGGTTGCAAGCGTTCCGCAAGACGAGCAAAGATTTTTAATAAATCTTGACTTGAAAAACGAGCAAGTCTCCTCTCCTCTTACTTTCGCTTCACACACACACATACACACACACACAGTGCGTGCGCTCATAATCAGAAACACTTATCTGTCGGGATTTATTTTTACTTTTTTTTTAAAGGTAAAGTGCAGGTTAATTTGTTTTATTTTTGCTTTATATTTTGTATAAATATTTTTGGGGGGGGCGGTGGAACGAATAATTAGAGTTTCCATTATTTCTTATGGGACAATTCTATTTGTTGTACGAGTGTTTTGACATACAAGCCAACTTCTGGACCAAATTATGTTCGTAATCCAAGGTTTCACTGTACTTGCAAATATGTCTGTTGATTTTTTTTTAATGCCTGTAACAAAAAGAATATTGTTTTGAATTCATTCTTCTTCTGGCTATGGTGTACCAGTAAAAGAACGGTTTTAAGGAATGCATTCAAAGTGCGAATTATATGCAGAACACCAGATGTTTTAAATCAGGTTCATCGTGAGTGTGAGAAATGAGACACTGATGTGTTTTCACAGAAATGGCATTTATGTAGTAGAGGTTTTGTAAATAACAGTTGCATTTTGCTATCATGTTAACTTCCACTATGTATAGAAACATCGTGACACCCTGTAGGATAAGATCCTGGAAACATAGAACTCTGACAACAGATGTTTCTGGGGGCAAAAACTCTGGGCACATAGGGCCTGGGGACAAAAGGGATGCAGAGGACATGGGTCCATTGGGAACTGATGATATTGAAACCCTGGGAACTGGTGATATAGATGTGTATGAACTTTGTAAACTGGTGATGTAGATCCATGGGAATTGATGACATAGAACTGTGGGAATATTGGGAACTGTTGGGAAATATCGAACCCTGTGTAGAAAAGGTTTTGTAAATACAGTTGCATTTTGCTAGCGTGTTAATTTCTCCTATGTATGGAGACATTGTCACATCCTATAGGATGTGACAATGTCTCTGGAACGATAGAACTCTGAGGGCAGATGTGCCTGAGGACAAAAACCCTGGGCATACAGGGCCTGGGGACAAAAAGGAAGCAGAGGACATAGGTCCATTTGAACACTGGGAACTGGTGATATTGAAAACCTGGGAACTGATGATATATAACTATAGAAACATTGCGAACTGGTGACATCGAACTGTGGGAACATTGGGAATTGGTGACCTAGATTCTGGGACCGGTGGGAACTGGTGATATTGAACTCTGGGAACGTAGGGCACGAATAACATAAAGAGCTGTGAAGTTCTGGTAGCGTGGACACCTGTGACAACACTGTATTCAGGGTCACGGGGGGCATGGAGTCTATCCCAGGGAACTTAGGGCACGAGGCAGAGTACACCCAGACATGGTGCCAATCCATAGCAGTTCACACACATACACATACACTCATTCACACACTACTTGCAATTTGGAATTTGGAACGCCAAATAGCTTAACCTTCATGTCTTCGGATTGTGGGAGGAAACCCACCAAGCAGGGCGAGAACATACAAACTCCATGCACACAGAGACGGGAATCGAACCCGGACCCTGGAGGCGCAAAGCGACAGTGCTAACCGCTACGCCAAAGCGACAGTGCTAACCGCTACGCCACTGTGCCGCCTCCTGTGACAACAAGCTCTCATGAATACACATGTAGGAACGTTAATCTCTGGTAATATAAAACCCTTATATAGGACATGTAGCCAGTTATGATCTCTGAATCACAGCTGCGTGGAACAGACACTCTTGGAATCTTGGGTTGAGCTTTGACAGTGGAAGTGACTAAGGAGAAACGTACTAAAGATTTTCTGATTCTTAATAAACTGTAATAAAATGTGAGTCAATTCTAGTGCTGTATGTGCAGCATCAGCACGACTGCAGTTACTCAGCAGCAGCATGTGTGAATTAACACACAAACGCACACCTTCGGTAACACTGCAAAATGCACTAATGCAGAAAAACGTGGAGCACAAACGCCCACGCTGAACACTGCACACAGCAGTGCGGGGAAGCGAGTCAAGGGGAGACAGAAAGAGAGAGAGAGAGAGAGGGGGAGAGGGGGAGAGGGAGAGAGAGAGGGAGAGAGAGGGAGTGCTGAGGTAAGTTCTCTCAAAAATAGCTGCAAGTGTGTGCTGCTGTGTTGCAGCCGCTTTCGTCCCTCCGCCGTCCCTCTGCACCACCCTGACCATTTACATGCGTGTGTGAACGGTCAGTGACGGCCTGATTAATGACTTCCGCTCCAACCAGCAGCGCTCGAGCATATCAACATGCTTAGCACTCCAATGTGGCAATTAATTGTTTGCCAGGAGCCGGACTGTGTTTGCATGCAGAGGCAGCGGGGGACCAGGGATATCGATCAGGAGGTTGTAGTGCTCCCAGAGAACCACCTTTACAATTATTCTGCAATATGTTTATTAGTGTTGTATAGTTCCAGATGTGGCTTGTGGAATTCCTCGTGATTCAGGGTGAAGGTTAAAGTCATTATAAGGTGCTGGGTTTAGACTGTTCTTACACCGACCGGGCCTCATTTATCAACCTGAAAAGATTTGTTCATCATTTACTTTTGTGCGAGCATTTACACAAGAAATCTGGAGTCTCATAATTTTGAAAAATAAAAAGAAGAAGTCAGACGAAAGGGCCTCCGAGTGGCGCGGTGGTAAAAGCGCTCGCCCTATCATCTGGAGGTCGCCAGTTCGATTCCCAGGTGATGCCGTAACCTCTCACAACCAGGGGTCTAGAGAGAGCTGATTGGCCCGAGCTCCGTCAGAGGGGAGGGATGAGAGTTACGGTTCCACGCCCTCCAATCAGGGGCGTCTGTGAGCTCACACAAGCGGAAGGAGCGGATAGCGCTGTCCTCCGAGTGTGTGACTCCGCCCCCAACGGTGCGTGAGCGGGCCGTTCGAAAAGATTCAGTCGGTTGGCGTTACGTGGTTCGGAGGAAATGCGTGATAGTCTTCGGCCCTCCCGACTGAGTGTTCGTAGTAGCCTTAATGTGGGAACGCCCCCTAGTGCCGTGGAGGAATTGGACACGACTAAAAAGAAGGAAAAATCCCCCCCCCCCCAAAAAAAAAGAAGACAAAGTAACGCGAACCTGATAAAGTATTTCTATTATCTTTAGCTGGCGTCCTTATCCAGAGTGACTTAGAGAAAAGCTTTCATGTGTGGCCATGCGGAAGCAAGTGCAGAATTTTTATTAGATTCACATGTGGAATGCAAACAGAAAACCAGAAATATGAAGAGTTTGACAAACAAGCGTTGAAGAATAGTCCGTGCATGATTTCCTGTGAGAAAGTTCAAATGCAAATATACAGTATATACAGTATATACATACGGCATACTATCTCACACAGCCAGGTAACTGTGCTGCGATTATGAGAAGCCACTGGGTCAAAATTGGTCTCGTGATAAATTTTCGTTAAAAAAAGGAAATAGTAATAGTAACGCATTAAAAGTTCTAGATTAATCACATGCATTAACGCGTTAATATTGACATCTGATATTGACTGGGGTGAACATTACTTGGTGGCATGGTGGTGTAGAGGTTAGCACCGTCGCCTCCGGGTTCGACTCATTTTGGTTCATACACATTCACATTTCATACAAGCGTGTATAATTTCTTTTTGTGCAAAGATGCTTTGCGACAATGGCAATTATTAAAAGCACTATAAACACTATGAACGCAACAGCTTTCCACACACAGCAAGTGCATCTCATGTCCCATGCACACAAATCACTCGTTTGTCTCTTGAATGTCGTGATGTTATCTCTCTCTCTGCTTTCAAAAATATTACTGTACAGTACAGAGCAAAAGTTTGGACACCCCTTCTCATTCAGCGAGTTTCCTTTCTTGTGTTCTTTCTTGTGTTCTTCAGCCCAAACGCGTCTCTTCTGCTTGTTGCCTGTCCTTAGCAGTGCTTTCCTAGCAGATCTTCTAGCATGAAGGCCTGATTCACACAGTCTCCTCTTAACAGTTGTTCTAGAGACGTGTCTGCTGCTAGAACTCTGTGTGCCATTGACCTGCTCTCTGATCTGAGCTGCTGTTAACCTGCCATTTCTGAGGCTGGTGACTCGGATGAACTTCTCCTCCGCAGCAGAGGCGACTCTCGGTCTTCCTTTCCTGGGCCGGTCCGCATCTCAGCCGGTTTCTTTGTAGCGCTTGATGGTTTTTGTGACTGCACTCGGGGACACTTTCACAAAAGTTTTCCCAATTTTTCCGACTGACTGACCTTCATTTCTTAAAGTAATGACGGCCGCTCGTTTTTCTTCACTTAGCTGCTTTTTTCTCGCCATAATACAAATTCAACCTCTTTGAATGAGAAGGGGTGTCCAAACTTTTGCTCTGTACTGTAAGCGCATCATGGCGTTCAAAGACGACAAAACCAGTGAGACCGACTGCAGAAACATAAAAAAAGAGAGAAATAAACAGATGTATTGATTGGGAAGTGAAACAGAAGCTTCTGCCTGGCGTTCACACACGGTTTCGCACAACGTTCCGAGTGACTGGAACAGCAGTAACCTTCATCTTGGCATCAACATTCTCCTAAAATCCTGCAAACACATTTAGTTCTGCGACACTGTACATATGACAGGCAGAAGCGATGCTAATGGCTTTTGCCTCTGTGTAAGGGTTTGCCTAAAACATTTTTAAACAAACAAGTTTAAAGCTTCTGCGTACAAATGCCCTCCCTTACAATTTTTATACATATGAAGCATTTTTGGCATAGGAACCAACAAACCGAACCAAACGCCAGCTAAGTTGTGCGTACGTCCGGGAGCCTTTTAAAACTTTTTTGCTTCAGTGGAAAGTCAAGTAAAGTTTACTTTTCTTATTTTATTTTTTTTATTTATTTTTTTTTTTGTGCACAATTTAGTCGAGACATAGGACCGTCCAAGAATGTTATCGAGGACGGTAGCAAGATGAAAAGGGAACCGCTTTCAGTTTGGTTTTTAAAGCAGCCGGTGCCGAGAAGAATTATAAATGAAGGTGAAGTGAGATTTAACGTCATATTTGACTCCACGTCTTTTCTAAATGTTTTGTTCTGGTTTTATACGCAAAAATATGATTATAGTGTTGGAAATTGGTAACGTCCGTAATATTTTTCGGTGGCTGAAACGGATTCTCTGCATTTTACGTTATTTCCGTTTCACAATACGAAATTTCATCTTAAGAACTCGGCAACATATTAAATTCATAGGTTCTAACGTATCGCGTATCGTTTTCAACGTACATGTTTTGTTAGAGGCAACCCCGCGTGTCAGGGGAAAATAAATCGCATTGCTTTACATTTTATAAGAAATGAAGCTACTGTACACTCGTACGTGTGGTACGCCCAAATTGGTGCAACCACATTAGGTGATGTATGCATCTATAAACAGTAAAACATTTATGTCTTTAAATGAGGATTAACATTTTTTGTAATTCAGCGGATTATCATTAGTTATTTAGCAAGACATCCTGATCCTGTGATGAAAGGGAAGGGTGAGGAATAATGAATAAAACAACGGAGAGGGGGACCGGAACCTTTAATGCGGTTATTTGTTCCGGGGTGCGTATACGGATGGGACCTCTGGTTTCCGGTTAGACGTAAACTGGAGAAAGAATCGCGTGGTCCTGTGTTCCTTTCGTCTCAGTCTTCTCACTCATTACTTCTCAGTACTGCATTTAAACCACCCAAGGATGAAGTTTTAGACTTTGTGTAACAAATGTATTTATTGCAAAAGTTTTGAGCAACTTTTGAATAAGTTAACACCGAGCCGCGTGTAATCTCGCGATGACTCGCGCTATTATCGCGAGAGTTCGCTCGCGTGCCGCTATTCATTCTGTTTGCACTGTAAACCAGATTTACACATTTTCTTTTGCCTTGAAGGGACATGTACCGCTCCAATTGATACTTAAAGTTTACTAATATGTGTTTACATGTCAATAAGCTGTTTTAATCAAGTTCATGATTGAGTGTTAAGAAAACTGCTGAGAGTTTCTCATGTATTATTTTGTTTACAGTTTTAATAATATCAGGATTGATAGCTGTATTTCTTGAGTATGACGTCACACCTGATGAGGTTACTGTACACTTTTATAGGCAAAGTCCCAGCTTGATAAAGCTAATTTCTAGCAGATACAGAGCATTTCAGGTGTTATATAATGCTTATGAATAATTAAAATGTGATAGCACTATGTCCCAGGGAAACCAATGCAAGATCGTGTTGTTATTTGTAAGTTGTAAGGTTTCTGCCCAGAGTTGAGTAAATGTGCGACTGGAAGTTGTTGTACATCCAATTGATAAATTTAATTGATGCAAATGCACTTTATTTGTGTTTATATGAGATAAATATGCTGGACAGAGAATGCATTGATGGTGAAACATGTACTTGAGTTTAAGTGATTTAATAGACGTAAACTGGAGAAAGAATCGCATGGTCCTGTGTTCCTTTCGTCTCAGTCTTCTCACTCATTTCACAGAAATCACAACTCTTTTTGTTATCGTGGTCACCGTGCCTGGGGCCCGTAACATACGCATGAAGAAAATGTTGTCACTTTAATGAAACGCTGGTGCATGAGGTTGTTAATATGAACAGAAACGCTAGCATTAGTTTAAACAACAATTCTTTTAACCAGAAATACTGTGGGGCTGTGACGAGATTTGCAATACAGTCGTAAAGATATTGCGATGACGTTCACCATCGGGACTGAGACGTTTTTTTTAACGAATGGCTTTTATTAAACAATATTGAGATAACATCGAATGAACGAAGCCAACACAACGTCGCACATACAACCTTAAAACAACCAAACCGTAACCTTAATTTGTAGCGTTTATGCCGACTAACATGCATTCATACCGTTATGGCGTCACCGGTGTCCTGATTTCATCAAAGTCATTCTAACTTCCAAAAGCAACCAATAATAAGTGACGAATCAAAACAACGGTCCTGAACGGTCCTCAAGCATGTGGAGCTTTTTTCTTTCGTAAATGTTTATGGAGGCTTAAAGCAAATGTCACCTCGGAAGGAAGGAGCCGAGAATCCCGGTGACTCTGGGGAGGGGATGTAGCTAGTACTAGCACAATTAGCTCGCTTTGCTAAATCTAACCACAGTGCAGTGCATGTGAAGGTTACCTTCCCTGTTGTCCAGCAACGATCACTGATGAGATAGATGCAGTTTAAAAAAAAAATCTCTCTATCTCTCTCACACACACAAATGCACACACACTCACACACACACACACACACACACACGCTCAGTGGCAGGTGTTACGGAGCCCAGAGTGCCGGTACAGAAGGAAGTGTGTGGTTGTGCTGCTGATGAATAGAGCTGAGCGTCCTGCTGCATCCCAATGGATGGAGAAACCGTGTGTGTGTGTGTGTGTGTGTGTGAGAGAGAGCGAGCATGAGAACAAGCAGATAGAAAGAGAGATAAAATGAGATGAAGAGAGACAGCAAGTGAGAAGCAGAGAAAGGATGATGATAGAGAGAGTGAGAGAGAGAAAAAAAGAGAGAGTGTGTGAGAGAGAGTGAGAGAGAGAGAGAGAGAGAGAGAGAGAAAGAGAGAGTGTGTGAGAGAGAGTGAGAGAGAGAGACAGAGAGAGTGAGAGAGAGAAAAAGAGAGAGAGACAGAAAGAGTGAGAGAGAGAAAAAGAGAGAGTGTGTGAGAGAGAGAGAGAAAGAAAAAGAGAGAGAGCCAGAGAGAGTGAGAGAGGTTTTAAACTCCCTTTATTGTAACAAATCTGTGTATTTTATATACAAAAAATTTACATAGTGTGTACATACACATATATATACACACACACACACACACACACACACACATGTACATACACATGCATACACACACAATATGTTGACATATATACTCTTTTTAGAGAGAAAGAGAGATTTTTTTTTTTAAACTCACTACATATACACATGCACACATACATACACACATACTATATATACACACTAGCACACACTTACACACAAACACGCTCACTTACATACACTGGGATACACACTCATACATATACACACACACAGACACACTCATACATGCACCCATACACAATATTTAGATATAATTTTTTTAAGTCTTTTTTTTGTTTGTTTTGTTTCAGTCATTCAGTCTTCTTTATATTCTTTGGTTTTGTTCAGTTTCCGCCCATTTTCTCTTCCTCCTGAGTGTCAGTGGGTTTTTGATCTTTTTTCTTTTCTGCTGCTTTTGCTTTTTTTAGTAGCGTTTTTACTAAATGTCTCTTTTTTATGTCCGATATGTGTATCTGATATACTGGAGGGTTCTGTGTTGGATGACTCCTCTCTCTTCCTCCTGGTTTTTTCTGTACTGCTTTTTTTTTTGGGGGTGTCGGTGGTGGTATGCTGGCTTGTGGCTGCTGTACCACTTCTGGGCAGATTTTAGGGGCGGGGTCGGCGTTGGGGGCGGGGTCACTGTCTGTGGTGGGTACTGTACTCATACTGTATACAGTAGTGTCGGTGTTGTCATCTGCTCCCGGCGCGGTGTGTGTCTCTGTGGTGGTGCCGTGTTCAGGGCTGACCTGTTCGAGTCGCGGCTGCGGTGTGTCGATGCGGTCCGCTGTGGGCTCCGCCTCCCCGCTCTTCTCCGGCTGGCTGTCCTCGCGCCGCTGCTGCTGCATCTCGGCCATATCGCCGCGCGAGCTCCCCGGCTGGCTGTCCTCGCGCCGCTGCATCTCGGCCATATCGCCGCGCGAGCTCCCCGGCTGGCTGTCCTCGCGCCGCTGCATCTCGGCCATATCGCCGCGCGAGCTCCCCGGCTGGCTGTCCTCGCGCCGCTGCATCTCGGCCATATCGCCGCGCGAGCTCCCCGGCTGGCTGTCCTCGCGCCGCTGCATCTCGGCCATATCGCCGCGCGAGCTCCCCGGCTGGCTGTCCTCGCGCCGCTGCCGCTGTTTCCCCGTCATATCACCGCGCGAGCTCCCCGGCTGCACGGCCCCGTGCGGACAGCTCAGCCTCTTGTGTCCCACGTCCCCACACTCAAAGCACCTGAGCGGTTCCGTGGTGGCGAAGACGGTGTAGCCGCTGTCCCCCTCTTTACATTTAAAATTAACGTTTAAAGTTTGATCTTCATTGTTTAAGATCATGAGCACTTGCCTGCGGAAAGACAGGATGTGCCGCATGTTGGAGCTCTTACACCCGAGCGGGATCGCTCTCATGGGGCCGACCAACTTCCCGAAACGGGCAGCTCCTTCAATATCGCCTCGTCCTTTATGAACGGAGGCACGTTAGATATGAGCACGCGCGTGGCGGGGGCAGACAGAGGGGGGACTTTAACCGCGGCTCCTCTC
>QNUK01000860.1:45000-75000 GCA_013621035.1 Clarias magur | reverse complement strand
TATAGGAGGTGTGGCCTTTGCCTTTCAGTTACATTAAGGGAGGTGTGGCTTCTATTTGTGTCCGTCACAGTGGAGGCGATGTGGCCTTTGTGTTTGCGTCTAAATGAACTGGGTGTGGTTTCAATGCTTGATTTCAAGTAGAGTAGGTGTGGCCTAGTAGAGTAGGTATGAGTATAAGGCTTATGTGTCTAACAGTTGAAGCAAAGTACAGTAGGTGCGTCTCCGTGCCTGGAACCCCTTAAGCAAAAGGTGTCTTTTTGTGACACAAGAGAAGTGTGAAGACAAGACACAGTGACGACGCAGCACCATGGGTCCCAAGAAAGTTAGCAAGAAGAAAAGGGAGACACTTTCAGTTTGGTTTTTAAAACAGTTGGTGCCAAGAGGCATCAATTAAGGTTAAGTGAGGTTTAACGTCTATTTATTTCATATTTTACTTCATTTACTTTTCTAAATGTTTTCATTGTTTTTATATTCAGGAATATGATTCTAATGTTGGAAATTGGTGATATTGGTCATATTTTTGGGTGGCTGGAACGGATTATCTGCATCTTCATGATTTCCTATGGGACGATGCGTTTCACAATACGAAATTTCACCTTTACATTTGTATGCCGCGGTACTGCTATATGGTGTCATGTATATGATAAATGGCTGCTGTATGGTGTTTAACGCAGAGAAACCTAACTCACTGCTTTTGTTTCATTTCATTAGAATAAAGTATTACATGCCCAGGATAATATTATTTGTTTATTTATCATTTTTATGCTAAGTGACCATCGTCAAGGCCTAACAGGATTCCAGAGTGATTACGCCGATCTGTAATTTCCTCAGCAGCGCGGCCTGCTCCACAGCTCAGCCCCCACAAGAGAGGAAAAGCGACTTCCTGTTTCTCGCGGCACAAAGAGGGCGCTGAAGAAAGAGGCAGTGTTTCAGCGCACTCTGCGTCTCTCTGCGTTAATTAAATGGCTGAGTGTCATGACGTCGCACAATGCCCTCATTCAGCGCCATAAAGTCCTCGGCTCTATGAGTCTCCACGAGTCCGTTGCTCCTGGCTCGGCCTCGGCTGTTTTAAATGCCTGCGGGGTTTGTGCCTGGCGTTGATGCACACTTAAGGTTTGGAGATTTCTCCCAAGGTGCAGGAACGCCCTGCTAGACAAGATAAGGAGCTGAAATAAGAGGCTCTCTTCAGACCTTTTTGGCGTAATTGACGCTATCAAATCTAGGCGCTATGCAAAGTGGAGTAATGAGGGATCGGTTTAAAGACTGCAGCAAAACTGAGGCGTACAAATCTGTTTATTTATCCACTGGCTTTTCTAAAAATGCTTGAAAGTTCCCCAGCAGCAGTTCTGAGATTCTTTTAATGTTTCCGTGAGCTCTTGCTTGATGAGCAACATTGTAGGACTTTCCTGATTGAGGAATAAGATGCTGTGCAGACTTCATGGCATCAATAGCAATAGTTTGGCAATATGCTAAACACATATTGGACATATTATTAAGCCCTACCCCCTACACCACTGACCTGTCCACACTGGCTTGTGATAGGGTTCTGGCATATGTGATCCTATCGCAAATCTACAAGGAATCACGGAAAAGATTTGTTTGTCCACATGAGCTTCACTGACTATAACCAAGCCCTCGACTGTGTCGACCATGACGTGCTGGGGAGTGTCCTGCAAGGACTGGGGGTGCCAAAATATCTGGCCAAGTTGTTGTAACCTCTCTACACAAGCCAAGATGCCACTGGTCGATTACCAAAAGGAGATGCTGATCCAACCCTCTAGTCAAGAAACGAAATAAGGCCTGAAACATCTGTTCAAAGAAGAAAGCAAAGAACTTTGGCTTCAACATCAAAAAGACAAAGATCATGTCCTCTGTGGAGAAAGAAATATCAATAGAGAAACTGACGGTGAGAAGTTTGACCGCATGCAGAAATTTACTTCCCTTCATCACGGATCGATAAAAGAGGTGAAAGCAGTTCAGGATATAAAGTACATATTCTCCCAGTGATGATGTGCTCCCAATCAAACATGGACAATGAGACCATCAGCACGGAAATATAATGCAGATCAGTTTATGTTTCATTCCTATTGATATCTCTGGTTGCAAAATTTGGACCATGAGAAAGATAGACAGGAGAAAAACACATTTGAGCAGTGGTGTTGGAGTAAGTTCCTGCACATTCCACAGTCAGACAAGGTGAAGAACAAGCAAGTACCAAGACATATAGAACCAGATATATCGCTGGACGGGAAAATCACAACATCTTCTTATTTCACTGATGTAAATGTGATCAGTCTCGCTGGAGAAAGTGCTTGGAATGGTCAAAGGAACTGCAAAAGAACCTGATCCAAGACCAGTCAGAATTTGATGTAGCAGAAAGAAGAGAAAAGCAGTACAAGACTGAACAAAAAAAAAAACCAAAGTGGAAAGAACTGTCCCATAAAATGACAGTGAGTCAGACTCGACTTAACAGATAACATCAAAATCAAGTCACTGTGCATACCGGACCCCTTACCTATCCTTCAGCATGTTGTTACTTTACACAGTATTTTTATTCTCCTGCAGTCCTTGCACTTCAGTAGTTCACGGTCTCTACCTGCTTTTTGTCTTTTTATCTTGTGAATATTTTATATCTGCTCTCGCGGTGGAAGGATAATGGATAATAAAGGGAAATATAGAGTGGTGCAAAGCACATGTCCGTTTATGATTAAGATTTATGATCATCACTACTGCTGAGTCATAATTTATGAATATAAATGCTGCATGTATTGCATGCTTCAAAAAGACAATGCTGCTCCATGTCTACCCGTTAATCCCTAACCCCTCCACCCTACACCTAACCCCTCCACCCTACACTTAACCCCTACACTCTACCTCCAACACATATCCAATACGCCATGAACATTACAGCTGAGCCATTATTACCCTATATGCTACTGTATATCCCCTACACCCTACCCCAACCTTAATCCCTTGGTCCTACCTTCTACCAACAACTTTATCTCCCTAAATACATCCCACTCCAAATATAAATGATTTTTCAACCATACAACCTCAACCACTCCAAGCCTACCTTACACACATAACTACTAATCTCTACACACCGTTATCATAATCACTGTATTTATAACCCTTACAACCTACTCCTAGCCCTAATCATGCCGTGCCCCTAAATCCTACACTTACCTTAACTCTTGCACCCTGCCTCTTCCATATACACCTACCCATAACTTACTCTTATACTCTTTCCCAAGCCCTAACTTACCTCCATGCCATAGTCCTTACCTTAGCCACTATAGCTTAACCATGCTCTTAAACCATACTTCTAATCTTAACTACCCTAGACAATCCTAACCCTAACCCTAACCCTAACCCTACCCCTAGTACCCTATGTTCTTCTACCCTTAACCCTAACCTTACATGTAATCCCACACACCATAGTTCCCTATCATCCTACCTACATCTAACCGTAATACCTTACAATCTACCCCGAGCCCCTACACATTACCCTGATCTTAACATTATCCTTAGACACTACCACCAGAGGGAATACACTACACTCCCCTACACCCTACCTCTAAACTTATTACCCTGGACACCCTACCCTAAATTTAACGTACCCTTTTACCATACTTCTGTAAATCTTGTTCCCAACCCTAAAACTTAACCTACCCATATACTCTACCTGTACCCTTAACCTTAAGCTACCCTTACAACCTACATAGAATCTCAATACCCTACACACAACCCATAACCCCTAATGACACCCCTAAACCCCTAGACCCTTAGACTTACCTTATACTTATACCTTATGCTAACCTCCTAACTTCTACATCCTGCCCCAAAACTTAACCCGACTCTACTTAACCTACCTACTTTCACCCCCTCGCCCCTACGCCTTACTTAACACCCTGCATCATCCTGTTCAAAAAGTACTGTACTCTCTGTACCCTTGTTCTTGCCTAGCTTCCAGCATTACACATCAGTAAAAATCTCATCATGGTAGAGTTTAAAGGGGTGATATGCAAGATTTAAACGCCGTTCAGCGCGGCGATATGTAATAAAAAGTTACTTGTGTGTTATCTGCGCTGTCATATCTGAGCTCCATCATGCTCCGTGCTGTGAAAAGACGCATTATACAAGTGGGATTTGCTGGAATGAGATATTTCTGTAAGAGTAAAATCATGTTGCTCAGGTACCAGACGCTGTTAGATTTATGAAAAGAATAAAAGAAAGTATTTTTATTCGCCTGGAGTGTTTGATCTGTCTGATCCTGTGTTTTATTCTTAAACTATTGCACAGTTTCATTTGTTTCAAAGCCCATTTTGGGGCCGTCGGGTCTTAATTACACTTTAGACGGTGTTTACAGTGTTTACAATTGTTCCTTTACGCAGTTGTTTTAAAAGCTGCTTTTGCTGTGACGGACAGGCATAACGGCCACGCCTCCTTCAAAAGAGACAAACATCCTTCATGTCAGTTAAAAGACATTTTTGTACTGAATGAAAAGCCATGCCTACTTCATTTAAACTGATACACACAGAGGCCACGCCTACTTCCACTCAGCTCAAGGAAAAGGAAAGGATACCGTAGATGTAGACAGCCCTTTTGAATGACAATCGTCTCACATCCTATCTCTCTCTCTCTCTCTCTCTCTCTCTCTCTCTTAAACACACATCTAGGGTCATGGGCACTCAAGGCTAAAATGATGCATGTTGGGAAAGAATCCGTCTGGTCTGCACCCCAGAGGACGCAGTTTGATGCTTTGTGCAATGTTCTTCTGGGAAACCTCAGGTCCTGGCATTCATGCGGAAGTTTCTTTGACACACACCGCCTATGTAAACATTGTTCAGACTGCGTGCACCCTCTTTCAGCAGGATAGCATACTGCTAGCATTGTTCAGGAACCGTTTGAGCAATATGACAACATGACATGACAGAGTTCAAGGTGTTGATTTGGATTCCAAATTCTTCAGATCTCGATCCGATCCTGCATCCTGGGGATGTTCTGGGAAATGAAGTCAGATCCAGGGCTGATAAAAAAGAAACACGTTTGCTAAATATAATTTCATGCCCTTATGCTAACTTTTTCAAACTTGGCCAATTTAGATCTCACATGAAAAGCCATGAGCCTGAAAAAAAGTATTTTATTCTAAAATGTAAAATTGTTAAGATGTTGCAACATGAATTTATGGACACTACGCAGAAATCCTTAATCTTGCACAGAATGCTTTAATTTAATCAGACATTTTTACTTTTCTCTCCAAAACGTCTGAAATTAGTAACTCGAATTTTTCAGGGCAGCAAGATCGGTCATACACTTCCATGGTGCATAAACTTCAGAAGTAGCTTTTTTGGACGCACGCACAGTTTCTGTATTACAGTATATGTATAAACTAAGCAAAATGAAATCAGCACCGATACTGTGTTTCAGTCGTAAGCAGGTGGATTTAATGCTGTGGCTGACCAGGGTGTACTCGGATATGGAGCCGGAGCATCCGTCAGTGACAGAGCGCACAGAAGACAATCAGTATTTTCATGACAGAGCTGCACTGAAGTTGTTCTACTTCAGAAGATTTAGTTTTTATATCCTTAGCTGACCAAGCATTCGTCTTCCTGCGCCTTTGCCTTTGGGGCATTTTAGTTTAAAGATTTCTTCTTGAGTGGCATAAATAGAAGCTGAATGCAGAGACGAAGCAGAAATCGGCCGCATGTCTTTACGCCGTCGTGCATTGCGCTCCCGTGACGACGCCCGACAGCGTGTGTGCTTGAGGTTTTTGAGGGATTCGACGAGCTCCGTTTGTGTCCTGTGGTGTCACGAAAACCGAGGTTTTGAATGAAATGCGCGAGATGCGGCTGTGTGTTTGTGTGCGCGAGCGCTTATGCAGCAGTTGCGGTCATGACGCATCATGCAGCCTACTTTGTGAGACATCGTAAAAGCACATGTGTGCGTGTGTTTGTGCGTATTAATGAGAGGAAGATGGAGGAAGGAAAGGGGGATGGTGGAATGGGATGGATACAGCTGGAGAGAGAGAGAGAGAAAGGCAGAGTTTGGTGAAAAGGTAACCATGGCAACTCTCTTTGCTGAGGTCTGAATTGACAGAGAGGAGAGCAGGAGAGTGAGGGAGGGGCGAGGTGATGGATAGAGTAGAGGAAAAGAGATATAGAGCGAGAGAGATGTGTGTGTGTGTGTGTGTGTGTGTGTGTGTGTGTGTGTGCAGAGTCCAGGCTGAAGGGTTAATGTGTGTCAGAGCAGCAGGTTAATCTTTCATCAAACGAGAAGGCCAGTGCAGTAGTGCAGTATTTACACACTGAGCCGGACCCTGAGGAGGACACACGGATAGGGATGGACGGATTGGCGGTGGGTGGATGGACGGTTAGAGATGCAGCTCATGTAACACACTCTGACAAACCGCTATCCACCCTCTTCCACATACATGAGCTTAAAGACTCCCACAACCAGGTAATGTCACATTTAACCGCTATTCGATTATGAGATGTTTTCTTGTTCTTAACTGTACCTATAGACAATATGGCTGCCACGTGTGTCCTGTGACCTTCATGTATCCAGGTTGCAAATTTAACACAAACAGCAGGGGGCGCTGTAGCATGACATACGACAACTCCTCTTGTTTGTTTATTTATTTATTTATGCATAAAAACCTCGGCATACAAACACCCCGTCCTGTGAATTTTTGCCTTAAGAACTAAGATTTTGAAAGAGATTTTCCTCGGCGTGAGAAGCATTTTCAGCATTCGAGCAATGGAGTCAGTCGTGCATTCTTTACGTTGCGCCCGTATGCGTCCGGGTGCCGTTCGAAACTTATTTGGATCAGGCGAAAGCCAATGCAAATAAAATCTGAGTTTACGGGGGGTTTTTTTGTTTTTTTTTTTTAGCAAGAAGAAAAGAGAGCCGCTTAAAGTTTGCTTTTTAAAGCAGCCGGTTGCCGAGAGGAATCATGTATTAAGGTTATAATGAGCTTTAACGTCTATTTATTTTATATTTTAATTCCTTTACATGCCTTTTCAAAATGTTTTGATTGTTTCTATTTGCAAAAAAATATGATTATATTGTTGGAAATCAGTATTTTTGGGCAGCCGGAACGGATTACCTGCATTTACATTATTTCCTATGGGACGATGTGTTTCACTTTAAGAACACACCTCAAGAACGTATTAATTCGAATACCGCTGGTAGTTTCAGTTTAAGAGTGGGTGGGATCAGTCATCAGGAAGGAGAAACTTTTTTTTTTAAATGGCTCCTTTAATCTCTGTAATCTTTGCTGACTGGCTGCTCAAGTTCGTGACGCATCTCCGCACGGCTGGCTGGTCAGAGCATTCGAACGTGGCCGAGTCCTCCATCTGATTCTCTGATTCAGTCCGAATTTGATTCTGATCCTGATTCGGCCTGGTCTGACTCAGCGGCGACGGCAGCAGATGTCGTCTCCTATCACAGTCACTTAACGTGGCGCTTCACACTCTCAGCTAATTGTGTCTCGTGTCAATCATGCGTGAAGATGACACGCCGCGGGTAAATAAAACGAAGGTGGCGCTAATTCAGAGCATGATGTTTTAATAAGAGGGTTTATGGCGATTATCTGCACCTTTTTTTTTTTTTTTTTTCACTCTCCATTTTTTTTTGCAAGCCGAACCAGACAGGCTGCCACGTGGGGTTCAGGAACCAGTTGGGATACGGCGGATCTGGGTTAACACACTGTAGCATGCAAAATCTGCAGTTTGGATCGTGCGCGCGCGTGTATGTGTGTGTGTGTGTGTGTGTGTGTGTGTGTGTGTGTGTGTGTGTGTGTGTGTGTGTGTGACAGCCGTAATGCCATTACACACCATGTGCGCATTATTGATCAATCTAAGCCAGGGTTATTGGTCTCTAATGCAGCTTTCAAACTACCTCCTCTCTCTTCTCTTCTCCTCTCGTCTTTTCTGCTTTATATTCATCCCCCTTGTATTGTCTTTCTTCCGCATCGCTCCCTCTCTCCCTCTCAGCCTCTGCTTTATATGCGCCTCCGTGTTCTGCTTGCCCTCCCTCCATCTCTGTGTTTCATATTCATCTCCTTCTCTCGAGCCCTTCTCCTCTCTTTCACTGGGAGAGATTATTAATATTAATGCCTCTGTCTCTCCTTCTATCTCTCATGTCCTTTCACTTTCCATATGTCTTTTTTTTTTCCACCTTCTTCTCTCGGTCTCACGCTCATCCTGTAATCTCTCTCGCTCTCGCTTTCGCTCCGTCTCTCTCTTTTCCCCTCTCTCGCTCTTTCACACCTTCTGTCCTCTCTCTTCTTTTTCAGCACTCATCCATTAACGTTGATCATTTCTTCCTCTCCCTGCAGCTGTGCAGTCATCTATCAGTTTTCCTAATCCCTCGCAACCTATCCCTCACTTTTTCCGCTGGGCTCCGACGCCTCCCCTTGTCTAAAGGGTTTGCGTGTCCTGTCCATTATGTGGACAGCCATCATTAATAACAGTCTATGTTTCACCAGATGCTCTTATATAAGGGCACAAAGGTCAGAATATCCCTGCAGAGGGGGGTGGGGGCGGGGGTGGTCTGGTCACGTCTCTCGGGGGTCGTTACTGGACGAGGCATCGATCAAAAGCCAACGAGATGTGCCGTCTTATGCCCTCTGCGTGCTGTTAGCTTTGGGTACATGCAGCCATATTGTTCGAGATCAAAGTCCTGTTGAGTTCTTGAATCTGATTGGTCAGGAGGTGTTGATGTGTTGTTGTAACAGCAAGCTCTGAAATATTGTTTACCCTCAATCATTCATCTACTCGTCCAAAGTTGTTCTTGTAGCCAGAACGCTCCACCTCAATGCATGCAAAAGCTGCTGAACACGTATGGAAGGAGTCTACAGTATCAGCGTTTTACTCTTTTAACAGGGTTTGACTGTTTACAGCTGCTATAATGTCAAGCAGAACAGGAAGCATTAAATGTATCTCTAAATGGTTACAAAGTCTTTTCTGGACATTTTTTCTGGACACACCACGCTGACGATAATCACCCTATAACCTCCCGGCCCGTTGGGTTTTTACTCCTAACTGAACATTCTGACACTCTGACGGCGAATAATTTTATTTACCTGTAAAGTGTTTTTATTTTAAAGGCCACTTATAAAGATAATAAGGATGTGGAAAATTATAAGGGAGTACAAAACGATCCTTCCGGAGACGCGTTTTTCTCCGGGGATTGCTTTCGAAAAAAAGCCCAAGCCTGCAGTAGCTCGACAAAGCGAGAGAGAGAGAGAGAGAGAGAGTTCTTTTTTATTATTGCTCTGGAGATTCATGCATGGTTGCTGTGTAATTATTCTTAATACACTTTGCACACTTCATAGTCATTAGGAGAGCGTTTAAAACAGGATTTATCGCTGCGTTCTGACCTTCTCGCAAAGTCATGACGTCTCATTTTTTCCTCTGCTTTCTCTCTCTTTTTTTTTTTTTTTTTTTTTATACAGTAATTCCACTCGGAAAGGTTTTCTCGTATCCACTGAGGACCTGCAAAGACAAAGGAGATAGAAGATGTGTACACGAGTTGTTTGTGTTTAAAAAAAAAACAAAAAACAAAAAACAAAGAAAGGACAAACAGGAGAGAGAAGAGTAATTAATAACAAGCAAGAAAAACCATGTTCATCTAAAACCGAAACCGGCCCCTGGTGGTGGAGTCATAAAGCGGATATTTACCTTCTGGAATACCTTTAACACACAAACTTTACACCTGGAATAGCGGAAGGTCATGACCCAGATGCCATGCGGATCACCACGGTGACCGACCTTCTCAACCCCGCCCCTTTCTTTTTCCTACTGGCCCAGCTGCTGTTTTGGCTCCTCCTCCTGGGCCAAGACTTCGCAGGAGCCACATCGACCTGCCCGACCCCTTGCAGCTGCTCCAATCAGGCGAGCCGCGTCATCTGCACGAGACGAAACCTGGATGAGGTCCCGGAGAATATATCCAACAACACACGATACCTAAACTTACAGGAGAACTCGATACAGGTAAATACTGTGCTGATAAATATTGATCTTGAAAGCTTACTTACAGAGCTGCGGCACTTGTTCACTCGATTGTGTGTTTGCTGCTCGTCTGTCAACGGTTTCACAGTTTTAATTACTGCAGCACGGAGAGCCGGTAACCCGAGCGCTGCTTCGACGGTGAGAAGAAGGCCGTGTAAGCATCTTTCTCTTGACTGCTGAGACAGAAAGCAAATAAAAATAATTACAGTCACCCTCAAAGCCGGTTGAGTTTCGATGCTGAATCAGGTGTTGCCAAGCGACCCGATTCAAACACAAAGTCTTTAGGTTTTAAATGCTTGGAGAATTCGGGGAGGCGATCCCCTTGCGGTTTGGTCTGCATTTATTTTATTTTATTTTTTTTACATAATAACACTAATAATAATAAAGACGATGCCATTCATCATGCCTACCTGTTAGCATGAAAGATTGATTCGTCGTATCCCAGAGCCCCACTTGAAATGATTAAAAATCTAAAAATGTTTCAGCACCTGAGGGCATCCTAGATATTTTCTCTTTTGGCTTCTTTTCCTTTCGTCGCCGCGTTACCCAGAGATTAAAGATTTGTCAGGTTTTCTCAGTACTCTTGAACACCCCCACCCCTCCCCTACCCCCGCCGATCCCACCAGCCCACAGGGTTTCACACTCTCACTTCAGCTCCCCTCCCTTCTTGCTCTTCACACAGAGAGTGAGATGGCGATGAGCCAGGAGAAGCCTTTTGCTCTCTTCCAAAGGGAAGTAGCTGAGGCTGCGGCTAATGTGCCAGTTCTCTCCGAGTCCCGAAGGTGTGAAATTCCGACGGTACTTGAAACGCAGTCACCCTTCATCACGTGTCGTGAGGGATTTCAGACGCGTCTAACAAGATACGCCTTGGTTTCTCCTCGGTGGTTTTAGTGAAGCTATTTCTCCGTCCGTGATAAATTTCTTCTACACGTGCCACCAGCAGGCTGCTGCGGGGTGTTTGTGAGGTTTTTATCAGGTGATACTATCAAACAGTTGTAGCTGATGGAGCACGGACATGTTTTATGTGCATTTGCCTTTAATGAAATATGATGTACTGCAAATATACAGAGTGTTCCAGAAGTTCCCATATGCAGTGCGGCAATCGTCAGTAGATATTAGACACCCGCTCATGGGCGCCCTCATCTCAGTTTCGCAACACTTTTCGAATTTGGTTATAAGCTTGGTAACTTTGTCCTGTATGATTCATCTTTCCATCAAAATGTTGTGACAGCTTCCCAATCCAGTCATTATTTCAAAATATTCTTCTTTTGTCCAAGGTATTTTTACGAGCTATCAGGAAACATATACACCAATCAGCCACGGTGCTAACACCACCGCCAGGTGCATCGAAAAACATTGATTATCAATTATATTCCAGTAAACTGGTGGCAGGATCATGGTCAACCGAGGCTCATCTGAGTCTCTGGGGACCAAATGGCAGGTCCGATCCGACAAAAAAGCCAACGCAGCACAAGATGCTGAAAAAAAGTCAATCCTGGCCCTGATCCTCCTATACGCGAGCTTTGCAGGCAAAGAGCTCAAGGTTGTTGATTTGTTGTACATTCCATCCGTGGAATGCGCCAGACAAGTAAGTCCAATTCATGTACGCTCACCCTGCATCTCACGGCACCCAAAGCCTTGGCCTGTAATGTCTTGGTGCCAGACACCACAGCAAACCCCCAAAGGTCTTGGAGTGGAGTCATTCCCCGAGAGGCCAGAGCTGCCCAGGTGGCACAAGGCAAACTAACAGAATATTGGGTTTAATATTGTTGTGTTTCAGTGTTAGGGCTGATGGGTGTATACAGGAGAATACAATTTAAGAGTGTCAAATTCTGGAAACCATTTTCCAAGTAAGAGTTTATTTTACTATAAGAGGATTTTTTATTTTTTATTTTTATGAGATCTGTGGGGTCTCCTTTTTTGGAGGTTTTTGGAATACCCTGTAGCACAAACAAAATGACTCTGGAAGCTCAGGGTTTTTAAACACTAGTTCGCTGCTCAATAATTCATGAAAGGTACTTTATATTTTATCTTTGAGTGCACTGTTTGTCTAAATATTTTATAAGAAGTGGACAGGCAAATCAAACTTAGACACAACTACAATCACGTAGCCGAATTTTAACTTGCGCTCCATTAGCTGTAATATCAAACTTCTGACAGTTTATACATTCATGCCAAATTATACCTAAGCAGTCACATCAAATAGTACATACTACTAATACTGTGCAGTTAATGAAAGCAAAGGACTTAACCTGACCTTCTCTCACCCAGGTGATAAGATCCGACACCTTCAAGCACTTGCGACACTTGGAGATCCTCCAGCTCTCCAAGAACCAGATTCGTCAGATTGAAGTTGGTGCGTTCAATGGCCTCCCGAATCTCAACACGTTGGAACTGTTCGACAACCGGCTCACTCTGGTGCCATCGCAAGCATTTGAGTATCTCAGCAAGCTTCGTGAGCTCTGGCTTCGAAACAACCCCATCGAGACGTTGCCTGGCTATGCCTTCCACCGCGTGCCCTCCCTTCGCCGTCTTGATCTGGGCGAGCTCAAAAAGCTGGACTATATTTCAGATGCTGCCTTTGTCGGCCTTGTTAATCTGCGCTACTTGAACCTGGGCATGTGCGGTCTGAAGGACATCCCCAACCTGACACCTTTGATCCGGCTGGAGGAGCTGGAGCTTTCTGGAAACAGACTGGAAATCATCAGACCTGGATCCTTCCAAGGCCTGGAGTCCTTACGCAAACTTTGGCTTATGCACTCCCAGATGTCTGTTATTGAGCGTAATGCTTTCGATGACCTCAAAAGTCTCGAAGAGCTGAATCTGTCCCACAATTCCCTGCACTCACTTCCCCATGACCTTTTCACCCCATTGCAGAAGCTGGAGAGAGTGCACCTGAACCACAATCCCTGGGTATGTAATTGCGATGTGTTATGGCTTAGCTGGTGGCTGAAAGAAACTGTACCAAGTAACACAACTTGCTGTGCCCGCTGCCATGCACCACCCTACCTGAAGGGCAAATACATTGGAGAACTGGACCAAAGCCACTTCACGTGTTATGCCCCTGTTATTGTCGAGCCTCCCACTGACCTCAACGTGACTGAAGGTATGGCTGCTGAACTCAAGTGCCGCACCGGAACCTCCATGACATCTGTAAACTGGATCACACCCAATGGAACTCTGATGACCCATGGATCATACCGTGTCCGAATCTCTGTGCTACATGATGGAACTCTGAATTTCACAAATGTCACCTTGCGTGACACTGGTCAGTACACCTGCATGGTGACCAACTCAGCTGGCAACACCACAGCAACCGCTGTCTTGAATGTCACAGCAGCAGATACCAGTGTCAATTACACTTATTTCACTACTGTCACTGTTGAAACTGTAGAATCCATAGGAGATGAGGATTCTGCGATACGAACGTCCAACGAAACTATCATCCACATTCCTAGTCCTACACCTTCTGGACATCTCTGGCATGATGGCATGACAACAACAGCTTCAGTTTTTGAATCGTCTCCTTCTACGCGAACAGCCACACCTACATTTACTGTCCCGGTCTCTGAGCCGAGCTACCCCACCGGGCTGGATGATGTAATGAAGACTACTAAGATTATAATTGGCTGTTTTGTGGCTATCACTTTCATGGCAGCTGTTATGCTGGTAGTCTTTTACAAGCTGAGGAAGCAGCATCAGTTGCACAAGCACCACGGACCAGCGAGAGCGATTGAGATTATCAACGTCGAGGATGAGATTGGTGCCAGCGCTAGCGTCCGTGGAAGTGGAATCTCTGGTGGTTCCACTATGCCCCAGGCCGGATCCAGTGGTGGAGGCCAGAGCTTAAGGCTGCATCATCCGGAGATCGTCAACCTACCCAACCTGGCTCGGACGGACCACCTTAACCACTACTATAAGCCCCACCACTTCAACAACAACATGATGAGTTTGGGGCTCTCTGGCAGCTCTGGGCTTGGCCTCAACAACAACAACAACCCTTGTTCCCAGAGCCAGCCCACGCCGATCTCCTGCTCCCAGGTGCCAGTCTCAGTGAGCTCTATTCCATCCTCAATGCCCCTGCCTACCCTAGGTATCCACGGATCACTCAAAGGCCTAATGGGTAAAGGGCAGAACCCTCAAATTGAGCCTTTACTCTTTAAGAGTGGCTCCAAGGAGAATGTCCAAGAGACCCAGATCTGAGAAAGTGAGAGAGAGAGAGAGAGAGAGAGAGTGTGTGAGAGAAAGGGAATAGAGAGATAGAACAAGGGAGGGGAAAAGTAAAACCATGACATGAGGGAGACAGAAACAGATGAAGGTGTACTGGCTGTTCAGCCCCCGTGGCTTTGTTGTTCTCAGGAGTAACGAGCGAGGTAGACCCAGCATTGTATGACATATTACCTACACAAGAAAAAGACGTTGCTGTGAACCACTACGCCGCAGCGCCGGAGACAAAGAGAGGGAGGGAGGAAAAAAAGCAAGAAAGACACATGCCGCAGCATTTAGATTAATGCTTACCGAACCAACGCTGACTACGTTCAATGTCAAAACGATACCATCAGCCGAGCGAGCACTCTCAATACACACGGTATCGATTTAATAAACGATCAGTAACTATGTGCCAAACTCTCACAGATACGTGCCAAAGCTAAATCTTTGTGCATTACAAAGCTCAGAACAATAAGACAGATATGCGAAGATGCTGTAGGAAAGTAACTCCGCACACAGTATGCAGTAAATGAGACGTTTATAAATTTGAGAGCAAGATTTTTATATATGTATATCGAACATACAGATGTGTTCTAAATATGTATATATTACACAAGCAGCCGGAAGAGTCGTAGCCTCGGCGTAGGAGTGCCAAGAAAAGACAACAGTACAGTAGGTCAAGATTCTTATTTCATTAGCTGTAGAGGTTTGCAGTAGCATTCAGGGTGGACGGATAAGACAGACCAGCACTGTGTCGAGGGCTTGTGCTTCGTTCTGATGGACTCCGCCATATTCTCACTTTCTCTATCCTTTCAACACCTCGAGGTGGAAGAAAGGAAAAGACAGAGCAATTTTTTGTTTCTTTTGTTTTTCTCAAAGGAACCTAAAGGGCAAATGACAATTATCTAAAAATTTGAAATAACAACAACAACAACAACAACAACAACAAAAAATAAATAAATAAACTGTGAAATGACACAATATATAAATATATTTTTCATTCAGAGAAATAAATTATGAAGAATCTTAAATTTTGTTTGTTTGTTTTTGACCGAAGCCACGTCATTGGATGGATCGAGCGTCTGCACTTTGCCGACATTTAGCGTGCTCGCAAACGGCCAAACGGCGGGATTCTTCTGGAGATCCCGGGCTTTCTGTTTTGACTCGTTTTTAGTCCTTGAAGTCCCTCTTCCCTAATTTTTTCTCGTTGAATTTTACTAACAGGGTTTTTCGGTGACGTGTCATGATTTGTTCATCCTTCAAGTGAAATCGATCCCTGATTCCTGTTGAACATTTTAGTGTTAACGATGTTGAATTCAATTGAATTGTACGGATTGACGGGGGGAAATAAAATCACCGACACACTATGCTAACCATGACGCAGTAATAGGTAACGTAACTAAAAGCAAAATGTGAATTTTTTTTCTAAATGCTGCTATAAACACAAACAGAGAGAGAAATGTGAATTTTTTTTCTAAATGCTGCTATAAACACAAACAGAGAGAGAGAGAGAGAGAGAGAGAGATATAAAAATATATAGAGAGAGAGAGAGAGGTCGAGAGAAGGAAAGCTAATTTTTTATGATGATTTGTCCCTCTATATTAAAGACATAAATACAATTTTATGGGTCTTACACGTAATAATTCTAATTATAAAAATGCCTATATGTCAGCTTTTTTTTTTACTTTTTATTTTTACTTTTTGTTAAAGTTTCATTTCCGTTCCTTTTGTATCCGGAGGTGATGTTTGTATTTCATTGTGCTAGACGTGATTGTCGCCACAGCGGATTACATTTTATTCCCAGCGGAAAAAGCAAACAAACTAACTAACTAAACCAACTGAAGCAAACATCAAAAAAAAAACATTAAAACAAACAAACAAACAAACAAACAAAAAAAAAAAACAGGAAGGGCGTCTGATCGAGGCGTCTTTTCGACGCTGTTTTCTACGACCTCAACCAGGAGCCTGGATATATTTTTTCCCCTCGTGTGACTGAACAGAAAGCCAGGCTCTGGCGTCAACGTTACTGCAGCGGATTAGAACCTCGTCGACTCGGACAGATACTTTTCAAGAAAGCCTGATGACTCTTATGGGAGAAAAAAAAGGGGTAAGACATGGAGAAAAGTATCTGCAAGGATCTTTTTTTTTTTTTATGGACAAATATCTGAGAAAATATAGAAATATAGAGCTCTTTTAAAAGAAAACAGACCTATTATGATAATAAGTGTCTTTCATTATTTGTTTTTATCTAGTTTCATTTTTTTTTCTTTCTTTTTTTTTTTAAAGATCGAGTGTTATCTTAATTGTAATATTGTTATTGTTATTATGATTAGCAAACTCGTTATTCTGAGAAATATTCTGTTTAGCGGAATTAAAAAGAAATATGGCACACGAAACATGGGAAACATACAGAGTCCTTGTGCTGTTTCATTGTATTTATTTGTTTATTGATATTCTTATTCGCATTATGATTATGATGATGATGATTATTATTATTATTTACATGAGCCGGTGGTGTGTCATGTGTGTTGCTGCTGCTGCTGCTGCTTGGAGGGATGATACGAGAGCACAGAAAGAGTCCTGTTCTCAGAACGACACCTATTAGCGGTGCTGAGAAGAGTCAGCATCCCGTTTCCATGGTAACCTGCCTTCGATATAATTGAGCCGAACCGCATCAAAGCTGACGTGCCGTCTTTGCTGGTCCATTTGCTGGTGTATCTGAAGATCCTTCAACCTGAAACACACACAAACATGGGCACGGGCAGACACACACACACACACACACACACACACACACACACACCTTCTCTCTGGCCCCAGCATTTTCACTCATTCCCACAGCGAGGTTTCCTTGGCAACTGTTGCCGCTGCGACGGTCACCAGCGCAGTGTTCAGGTCTCTGATGCAAATGTGAGGACAGAAAATGTTTCTTGAAGGTGTAACACACACATATGCGCGCACACACACACACACACACACACACACACACACAACAGTTCATTGACATTCATGAAGCTCACACAGCCGTAACTAACACAGCACTGATCTTCCACATGCGCAGGTGTGTGTGTGTGTGTGTGTGTGTGTGTGTGTGTGTAATGATTTTCCAATTTATCCTGGTGCAGAAATTTAAACCTAAATATTAACAATGTGTTTTGGATCAGTGATAAACATTGTGTAAAACCCAATAGCACGCGCACAGTGTTTATTCATACGCTTTACAATTTTGCATGGAAGAAATTATATAATCATACAGTCTCTCTCTCTCTCTCTCTCTCTCTCTGTCTCTCTGTCCTTCTCATGTAAGAGGTGTGGCCTTTATGCATGCTTCTTAAAGTAAGAAGGCGTGGTCTGCATTATTACAGATGTTGAAGGAGGTGTGGCTTCTGTGTAACTTCCAGCAAAGGAGGTGTGGCTGTGCTCCAGAAAAGGGGGGGGGATTGGGGGGGTGCTGGCTTCTGTGTGTGTATGTGCCCTAGTTAAAGGAGGTATGGCTTCCGTGTGTGTCCCAGAAAAGGAGGTGTGGCTTATGTGTGTGTTTCCCTGTAAAGGAGGTGTGGCTTAATTTGTGAATCCTAGTAAAGGAGGTGTGGCTTCTGTGTGTGTGTGTGTGTGTGTGTGTGTAGAAGAAAAGGAGGTATGGCTTAATGTGTGAAATCCAGTAAAGGAGGCGTGACTTCTGTATGACTCCCAGTAAAGGAGGCGTGGCTTCTGTATGACTCCCAGTCAAGGAGGCGTGGCTTCTGTATGACTCCCAGTAAAGGAGGCGTGGCTTCTGTATGACTCCCAGTAAAGGAGGCGTGGCTTCTGTATGACTCCCAGTAAAGGAGGCGTGGCTTCTGTATGACTCCCAGTAAAGGAGGCGTGGCTTCTGTATGACTCCCAGTAAAGGAGGCGTGACTTCTGTATGACTCCCAGTCAAGGAGGCGTGGCTTCTGTATGACTCCCAGTAAAGGAGGCGTGGCTTCTGTATGACTCCCAGTAAAGGAGGCGTGGCTTCTGTATGACTCCCAGTAAAGGAGGCGTGGCTTCTTTAGCACTCCGTGCAGAAGTATCGTGGCTTTGTGTCTCAGAGAAGGAGACGTTGAGTGTATACTTCTAAAAGAGCCCTAAATGGTGTGCTATTACTTATGTTAAATGTGTTTAGTTGTGTATAATTTAAAGTGAGACATCACAGAGGTAAAGAGTGTGTGTGTGTGTGTGTGTGTGTGTGTGTGTGTGTGTGTGTGTGTGTGTGTACAAATCAGTCTCTATGAAGCTTCTAATGCCTTCATAACCCACGAGCTGTCTACTTCTTTCTGCTCTGTAGCACTGCAGTGCCTGAGTCACAGAGAGGAAAACACGGCTTACAGCGCCAGCAGTCCTCAGCTCTCCTATAACACACACGCGCACACACACACACACACACACACACACACACAGATTCTAGTTCCATCTTCGGCGAGCCCCAGATTACTCAAGACTGATGAGGGTTTATGCAAAGAGTTGCAGAGGATACAGTGCTGCTGCTGCGAGGTCAGCTAACCACCGCTCTGCCCCATGTGCCCGTCTGCCCGTCTGTCTGCCCGTCTGTCTGTCTGTCCGTCTGGCTATTCAAGGGCCTAAAAATTAGCTTCAGTTTTGACCTTTGTCTCATTAGAGTTTCAGTTTTCTTGATGTTGCTAAAGCTACACTTCTACTTTGACTGTTTCAAAATCACTGACACTGGAGACTCCTTCCATACATGTTCAAAAAAAACGTTACTGTATCAAAGACAGTTCGTGTGGCGCGTCGCCTGTACATGTGTCTGTGAATATGCTGTTACTATGGCAACAACAACGTATCAGAACGAGAGCAATAATACAATCCTGCACTACTGTCAGAGTCTCTGTTATCGAGAAGTAATCAACACTTCCCGTTAACTTCCTCATGCCCGAGTGTATTTTTCTGTGTGTAAACATGGGCAGGCGAGTGTGAGAAGGGGAGGAGCTGACCAGCCTTTTTTTTTTTTAAACCCGGCGGTTTCACAGTCTCTGCAGTGTTGCGGGTGATTATTCATAACGGGCTGTGTTCCAAATGACACTGCTCACTGTGTGTAGTGCTCTATTTTCTCACAATGCACTGCATGATAGATAATGTTCAAATGATATCTCCTACAATATCTATAATGCACTTTATTGTCACTTACATGATGAGTAGCATGTGCTACGCCATTTATATGGATAGTGAAGAGAATGTGGTTTTGGACACGTCCACGCTGTAATAATAGACAGATGTCAGTGGCCTACATAATAAAGAAGGTGTTGACTCAAACACAACCACAAAGTACTGATGATCACTGATGGTGGTTACATTACTTTACGTAGTGATGTGGTCTGTCCTACTGCCAAAGTGGACTGGTGTCAGTGTGGTTTGAAACACGCCCACAGTGGACTAATATTAATGAGATTAATGAGACCACGCCCACAATGGATTAATGTTTGTGATTTGGGACACGCCCACTATGGACTCAGGTTAATGTAATTTGGCACATAGCTTTATGTTGTGTGAACTAATGTTTATGTGATTTGGGACACTCCCACATTGGACTAATGTTTATGTGATTTGGGACACTCCCACATTGGACTAATGTTTATGTGATTTGGGACACTCCCACGGTGGACTAACGTTTATGTGATTTGGGACACTCCCACATTGGACTAATGTTTATGTGATTTGGGACACTCCCACGGTGGACTAACGTTTATGTGATTTGGGACACTCCCACAGTGGACTAACGTTTATGTGATTTGGGACACTCCCACAGTGGACTAACGTTTATGTGATTTGGGACACTCCCACATTGGACTAATGTTTATGTGATTTGGGACACTCCCACAGTGGACTAACGTTTATGTGATTTGGGACACACCCACATTGGACTAACGTTTATGTGATTTGGGACACTCCCACAGTGGACTAACGTTTATGTGATTTGGGACACTCCCACATTGGACTAACGTTTATGTGATTTGGGACACTCCCACAGTGGACTAACGTTTATGTGATTTGGGACACTCCCACAGTGGACTAACGTTTATGTGATTTGGGACACTCCCACAGTGGACTAACGTTTATGTGATTTGGGACACTCCCACAGTGGACTAACGTTTATGTGATTTGGGACACTCCCACAGTGGACTAACTTTTATGTGATTTGGGACACTCCCACAGTGGACTAACTTTTATGTGATGTGGGACACTCCCACATTGGACTAACGTTTATGTGATTTGGGACACTCCCACAGTGGACTAACATTTATGTGATTTGGGACACTCCCACAGTGGACTAACGTTTATGTGATTTGGGACACTCCCACAGTGGACTAACGTTTATGTGATGTGGGACACTCCCACAGTGGACTAACGTTTATGTGATGTGGGACACTCCCACATTGGACTAACGTTTATGTGATTTGGGACACTCCCACAGTGGACTAACGTTTATGTGATTTGGGACAATCCCACATTGGACTAATGTTTATGTGATTTGGGACACTCCCACATTGGACTAACTTTTACGTGATTTGGGACAGCCCACATTGGTCTAATGTTTATGTGATTTGGGACACTCCCACATTGGACTAATGTTTATGTGATTTGGGACACTCCCACATTGGACTAACGTTTATGTGATTTGGGACACTCCCACATTGGACTAACGTTTATGTGATTTGGGACACTCCCACAGTGGACTAACTTTTATGTGATTTGGGACACTGCTACAGTAGACTAATTATTAGATTTGTAATATGGCTACAGTGGGCTGATGCTGGTTAGATTTGGGACACGACCACAGTGGACTGGTGTTGATGTGATTTGGGACATGACCACAGTGGACTGGTGTTGATGTGATTTGGGACACGACCACAGAGGACTGGCGCTGATGTGAATTGGGACATGACCACAGTGGACTGGTGTTGATTAGATCTGGGACACGGCCACAGTGGACTGATGCTACTGTCATTTGGGACACGGCAACAGATGTTGGAAGTTTTTGTGGATTACAGTTCTTGTTATCTTTCCTATTTCATGAGTAGAATGTAATTTGGGTGCGTTTACTGTGAGCTGATTTTGGTATGATTAATGATTCATGCTCTGAGGTGACGTGTTCATGTTGCCTGTACAGTGGACAGTGTGTGGACTAATGTTTATGTGATTTGGGACGCGCCCCCCAGTGGAAGAATGAGATTCAGAGAGTGACTGAATATAGATTTTCATCAAATCTATAAAGCAATACTGCTGATGATTGTGTGATTTAGGACACGCCCTCAGTGAACCCAGATGCTCGGGGTGCTGTGGATGTAGCAGTGATGAGCAGATCTTACATTAGTGTGCCACTGTGTTGGTCTTAAACATAGGGACGAGGGAGCAAGGTGACATTTTGAACAAGGTGTCTGGTGGTGCAGCGATGTGTCCTCCTTCCTGTCCTCTGATTGGCCCTGAGTCGTCCTCAAGTGATGATCGGGAAATCTAGGGCAGCTCTCACTTTCAGGGATAAAATCGGGGAAAGAGAGAAAAGTGTCGTTCCAGCAGTTTCTCCAAGGGCTCGTTGTTCTCAGTCATTTGAGCTTTGGCTGAAAAGTAATGAACGGTGGAGGAGTGATGTCAGAATTAAGCTCTCGAGCCGGGCAGGAAAATCTCTGATTACCATTTGGACAAGCTATGTCTTTTATATCCTTTATTTACATTTAGGCATTTGGCAGACACTCTTATCCAGAGCGACTTACTTTATGATTTCCAAGCATGGGCACTTTTATGATGGGGTGGCCGGGTTAGATCCAGTTGGGGTGGCAATCTAGGGTGAGATAAAATACTAATCCACGTCCTTTAAAAATGACATAATGACGTTATTTATCTGTATGTAGCCTGAGTAGGAACTCAGGCATAACCCCTAAGCCAGAGTAGTTCAAACATCAAGCTCAGTGCTAAACATTATAGTTAGCATTAGCTAATCGTATCTAATAACAAACTGAAGAAAAACGCCTGAATATGCGTTCTGATAGTAATTAACCCTTTAATGAACCCTTGTGCTCAGCTTTTTCATCCTGCACATTTAGAGTGGAGCTAATGCTATGAGTAGCTCTATTCATTTTTTTTTTATTTGGCGCAAACGTCAATGACGCAGACAGCAGCTATCAGGTTACAGGAGGATGTTGTCGTAGTTGTTTATAGCTCTGCCATGGGCGGCGTTTAATGCGTTTCAGCAATCGTTCAGTGCAGGGTAGTTAAGACGTTGGGTTTGCAAGCTGGTAAGTGATGTAGAAGATGTAAGCCCGAAGATGTCCTTGACGATATTAGCATACATTTTGAAGCTTTTGAAGCAAAACTCTTTAGATGAAGGTTAAGCTAGAGCAAAAATAAATAAATAAAACTTACTCCACCGCTATGAGCAGCTATGTCAACCGGCATTGTGATTTTAATTCTCAAGTGAAAACGGGAGCTAAATATTTTCAAACAAAGATTTTTGAGTTTGATTTAAAAATCCTATAGGAGTTGCTGTGTATTTAAATAGTATGTCATTTTAATTGCCTTATAAATACAATGCATCATGACATTATAAAGGATCCGTTTTGGTCATTTAAATTGTATTGATACTTTCAGCATGAAATACCGTAGCATCTCGACCATTTAGAAGAGGCTTATTCTGGATTCTGGAAAAAAAAAAATGCATAGAAAAAAGTCGTTGTTGTTGTTGTTGTCCTTAGTGAAGATGTTAAAGGATTTAACTGGCCAATCACAGCAAAACCTGGTGAGTCATTCAGGTTTGAATCACATACTATTCAGTAGCTACTACAGTACAGTATGTCTTCCTGGGCAAAGCAAAACAAATAAACAAACAAACAAACAAACAACAAACAGGTTTACTACACTGTATGTCGACTGGCATTGTGGTTAATGTAGGAAACGTTACAAGAGCTAAAGAAATTGAAACACATTTCGATTTAAGAGCTAAATATTTTTAAACCAAGACGTTTAATTTGCTCCGCTCAAATTGCATTTGATTACTGCAGCTCATCAGCTGATGGAAGGGTGTTACTTTACTTTGCTAGCTCGTTAACAAATCGATGAGACTGTACAGAGTGACGGTAAGTCTCTGAGGAAATCAGTCCAGCTGCATGACCGGCTTTATCTTCCTCTCCACAATAAACACTTTGCGTACTCGTGTAACATGGCGAGTGCGGATTTCTGAGCGCGCTAGTCATCGCTTTCTATCGTCGCATAAGGACGAAGATTTCTTCATACACACTGTGGACAACCTGCAATGACTGCAATGTGCCCAAATACATAGACCTCAATATGGAGTCGGTCCCCATTTTGCAGCCATAACAGCTTCCACACGCCATCCAGATGTTGGCGTGTTTCTGTGGGAATTCATGGCCGTTCATTCTGTAGAGCGTTTATGAGATCAGACGCTGATGTTGGACGAGAAGGCCTGGCTCACAGTCTCCGTTCCAGTTCATCCCAAAGGTGCTCGATGGGGTTGAGGTCACAGGGCTCAGTGTTCGGGCCGGTGGAGTTCTTCCACACCGAACTCATCAAACCATTGTAGTCTGTATAGTCCTTGATTTGTGCACTGGGGCGGAGTCATGTTTTAACCGAAAAGGGCCTTCAACAAACTGTGTACACAAAGTTGGAAGCATGTCATTGTCCAAGACGTCTTGGTATGTTGAAGCTCTAAGACTGGCGCCTACACTGGGATACGGTGGCCCGATTGAAACACCTGAAATGGATCATTAACAGGCTTGACCAAACACTTTTGTCCATGACGTGAAGTTACGCTAAGCTGAGATCCGTCTTACAGCCTCATTCGCTAGATCCAGGCTGCAGTTACATCAATAAATTTTAAATAAAACAAGTTTAAACAATAATATTAAAACATAGCTCATTCACATAAACATCACATTGGTTTTTTTTTAAATTTATTCTAGTTCTTACAATATTAGGCTTAGTACTCATCTTCGCCTTACAGTCTGTAGCAGCTCTAAAACCAGCTTGGAGCAGACTGCCATCTAATGTACCGGAGCGTGTAAAGACTCTAATGTCCTTGAGCACAGAACAACATTACATTACACGACATTAACGCTTTTGGCAGACGCCTTTATCCAGAGCGACTTACATTTTTACCTCATTTTACATCTTAACAGTTGAGGGTAAAAGGCCTCGCTCAAGGACCCAACAAGGGCAACTTGGTGTTGCTGGAGTTTGAACCTGAGACCTTTCGGACCGTAGTTCTGAAATAGAAAGTGCGAATGCTTTAAAGCGATGAGAGGATTTGCTTTGGTGTCTAGAATCGGCGTTATAAGTACCTAGTGGTCAAAAATGTGAACTGCAACAAGCACTTGTAGAGGTTGATTAGGGCAGGAATCACGCTGCCACATGCGCACGGCTGGATCAACACAGAAACATTAACGGCTGATTTTTTTGATAGATTTGAAATTTTTTTTTTTTTTTTAGATTTACACCAAATTGAGAATAAATTACTCAAGAATGGCGAAGGTATTTGTGCGTGCAGAATTAACCAGTAAAAAAAAATATATATATATATATATATCTTATATATACAAAGCGAAAAATATGTCTGTACAGTACACGATTGAAATGCGCGCGCACCACCGTGAGCTTGAATCCAATACAAAGGCTGAGAAAAAAAGAACGAGATATATCGTCCTTATTCGATGTGCTGATTATTTGGATTAGTTTGAAGACTCTTGCATGGGTTTTTTTTTTTTTTCTTTTTTTGCTGAAACCTGGCAACCCTGGTGTGGAAACAAAAGAGGTCTTCTGCGTCTGAAAAATGAAATGTGAAAGCTGTACGTAACAGGTGCGCTACGAACAAACAGGCGTCCGTGATTTATTCAGGAACTCACAAATTACTTCACAGATTATGACGGTAATCTGATTAGCGTTGTTTTAAAATAAACACGACAGTCTTTGGATTCAGAGCATCACGTCGCTCCATTTTGCCTCCTAGTTAGCGTTTGCTTTTCTTTTTTGACATCAGCACCGGTCGTCTAAAGTTTGCCGAGACTCGTTTCCAGCATGCGAATGAGGCCCGACTCAGAGTTAATTCCGTCAGACTTGTATTTATTTATTTATTTATTTGGCACCAAACTGCATAATTTATCATTTATCTCCAATATTATCACAATCGCTTCGTTTATTTCTTTTCTTTTTTCTGTGTGTTTAACCGAAGAGTGGGTTTGACAGGCCTGAAATTGAACATTAAGCAAGAGAGAGAGAGAGAGAGAGAGGTAAAAAAAAAAGTGTATGTGTGTGTGTGTGTTTGCTAAGTATTAATGACATAGAATGAGATCAGCTGTTCACCACGGCGCTTTACGTCATCACGGCGATCTGTACACGTGCCCGAGGCGACTCGTCAAACAGTGATTGTTCTGAGCACACACACACACACACACACACACACACACACACCAAGTTCACATGTTCTCCTCCTCCTCAGGTCCTCAAGCCTCACGCCTGGATAGTCTGAGATCTGTAAAGAAAACCGAATAAAATCAAGGCATTTTATTGCATTTCTCATCTATTGGCCTCATTAATCCTCCAACACGAGAAGAAAAAACAGCGAAAGAACATTTCCCCGTACACAGTATCTTATTTGTCTTGTTTCTGCTTTGTATATGTGTGTGTGTGTGTGTGTGTGTGTGTGTGTGTGTGTGTGTGTGTGTGTGTGTGTGTGTGTGTGCATGCAACATCTCTGACAACAACAGAGGGTTTGTCAGAAGGTTCTCAGATGGTCTACAGGGAAGCATTCTGTTTCACAGCACTTCAAAGAACAGAGGAAAAAGTTTCCTCAAAGGGGCGTGGACGAAAATAGACACGCGTTTAGGTTTCAAAAAAAAAGAAAAAGAAAGAAAAAAAGAGGAAAGAGGATGTTTTTGTTTTATCACTTATCCAATCTTGGGGAAAAAAAATATATCTATATATTTCCTCAGGGTTCCTTTGGATTGCTTTAAGAGTTCTTCTTGTTCTTCTTATTCTTCTTCTAATATACAATCTATGAGGCCATTCCCGTAACAAGAGCTCCTGGTGGGGAAACGGTTCCTCAGGGCTTCTTTACAGTCATCCACGCGATCTTCTTCTTCTTCTAGTCTTGGAACGTGAATGAAACCTTCAGTAGTTCCCCAAGAGCAAAAAAAAAAAAAAAAAAAAGCAAAACATAAGAACACTTCTTAATTGTGCTCAGTTCATCTCAGTGTGCTCTCCGAGGGTTCGCTGCTTTATAAGAGGAAACTCAGTCAAATGGAATCCCTCTGTTAAAGGGATCTGCAACAAAACAAAGAAACTTTTAGAAGTGTAAAATAATATGAAAGTAATCCCACCCTGTTCCTCAAACTGTTATACTTATAGGGGCTCGCTACACAGACGATGTAAGACAGGACAAAGAACCTTAAAAGCAACATTTTTTGAGCACTGATGAGAAAAGGAGATTTCCATGTGACTCTAATGTATGTGAGCCTCGCTGATGAAAAGTTACTGTGATATGGTGAGGAGAAAGTGTGACGTGATAAGGAACCATGATGTGATGACGAGTGTGATGACACGATGATGGGAAAGCATGACACTATGACAAGTAAGTGTGATATGATGAGAGATAAGCGTGACATAATGACGGGTAAGTGTGACGCCATACCGGTACGCGTGACACGATGGGTAAGCGTAATCCAGTGATGAGTAAGCATGACATGATCACGGGTAAGCATGGCGTGATGACGGGTAAGCATGACGTGATGACGGGTAAGCATGACATGAGACTGATAAGCATGACGTGATGACGGGTAAGCATGATGTAATGACGGGTAAGCATGACGTGATGACGGGTAAGCGTGACGTGATGATGGGTAAGCATGACATGAGACTGATAAGCATGACGTGATGACGGGTAAGCATGATGTAATGACGGGTAAGCATGACGTGATGACGGGTAAGCGTGACGTGATGATGGGTAAGCATGACATGAGACTGATAAGCATGACGTGATGACGGGTAAGCATGATGTAATGACGGGTAAGCATGACGTGATGATGGGTAAGCATGGCATGAGACTGATAAGCATGATGTAATGACGGGTAAGCATGACGTGATGATGGGTAAGCGTGACGTGATGATGGGTAAGCATGACATGAGACTGATAAGCATGACGTGATGACGGGTAAGCATGGCATGAGACTGATAAGCATGATGTAATGACGGGTAAGCATGACGTGATGATGGGTAAGCGTGACGTGATGATGGGTAAGCATGACATGAGACTGATAAGCATGATGTGATGACGGGTAAGCATGACGTGATGATGGGTAAGCGTGACGTGATGATGGGTAAGCATGACATGAGACTGATAAGCATGATGTGATGACGGGTAAGCATGACGTGATGATGGGTAAGCGTGACGTGATGATGGGTAAGCATGACATGAGACTGATAAGCATGACGTGATGACGGGTAAGCATGGCGTGAGACTGATAAGCATGATGTGATGACTGAAAAGCATGACGTGATGACTGATAAGCGTGACATGATGATGGCTAAGCATGATGTGATGACTGATAAGCATGACGTGATGATGGCTAAGCATGGTGTAATGACAGGTAAGCATGATGTGATGATGGGTAAACATGATGTAATGACGGGTAAGCATGGCATGAGACTGATAAGCATGACGTGATGACGGATAAGCATGACGTGATGATGGGTAAGCATGACGTGATGACGAGTAAGCATGACGTGATGACGGATAAGCATGACGTGATGACGAGTAAGCATGATGTGATGACTGATAAGCATGACGTGATGACGAGTAAGCATGACGTGATGACGAGTAAGCATGATGTGATGACTGATAAGCATGACGTGATGATGGCTAAGCATGGCGTAATGACAGGTAAGCATGATGTGATGATGGGTAAACATGATGTAATGACGGGTAAGCAGGGCATGAGACTGATCAGCATGACGTGATGACGGCTAAGCATGACGTGATGACGGCTAAGCATGACGTGATGATGGCTAAGCATGAGGTGATGATGGGTAAGCATGATGTGATGATGGGTAAGCATGATGTAATGACGGGTAAGCATGACATGAGACTGATAAGCATGACATGATGATGGCTAAGCATGACGTGATGACGGGTAAGCATGACGTGATAACGGGTATCTCATGACATGAGAAGGCGTGACATGATGATCAAGCATGATGCAATGATGAGTAAACATGACATGATGAAGGTAAGAATGACACCCTGATGAGTAGGCATGACATGTACGGGTAAGCATGACACACTGACAAATAATCCTTCCATGATGACGAGTAAGCACGACGCACTGATGAGTAAGCGTGTGTAATGAGGAAGCATTACATAATGACTAGTTAGCATTAAATGATGAAATGGATCTCACGAGAACAAAGCATGATGTGATGATGTACTGTATGGATGTAGGACATAATGACAAGGAAATGTGGTTTGATGATAGGAAAGCGTAACACAATGAAAGCGTAAGACAATCACGTGATCATGAGGAAGTATAACATTAATGATGAGGAAGCAACACGTGATGACGACGAAGCGTGACGCAGCAAGAAGGAAGCATGATGTGATTATCGCGACAGAAACGACTTGTGATCAAGCATGGCGTCATAACGCTCTACTCTGCGTGCAAGCGTCCTCCGCGGTTAACAGAGAAATCATTCATTTTTGTCTGAAAATCAGTCAGCAATTTATCACGTAGCATGTTGCATGTTCTCACTCCTTTCATTTCCAATGCCAGGGCTGACAGCTGAATCAAAATGACAAGTTGAAATCCCGACTCTGTCCATTCACATGAATTATGAATCATGCTTGTCACTCTCAGAGCAGCACCCATATCCAGAGACCACGTCACTGTGAATATCCACCTGCGCTCTCAGACAGCCCACAGTCAGAAACATCCGCTTATGCGCTCGGGAGCAGTTATCCACGTGACTGACCGCGGAGGTCGGGGGAAGCTCACAAACGATGCGAGTTTTAATTCCTGTTGTCCTGCTAATCCTGGAATCTCTGCACTTTTTGTTTATCGAGTGCGCCAAGGCTACGTTTTCACTACAGTTACATTTGACATCCTGACCGTTTGCACTCGCAACCACAATTGACCCTGAAATACTCGTCTTTAATGTGAACGCATTCGTTTCCTAAATGATCTATTGATTTCCAGCTCTTCTCATTTTCAGGGCTTTCTAATTTAGCTTGAATCGACTCCCAGAACAATCGAGCACATTAATAAATTAGCGTCCGTATCCTCCCGCTTGAACATCATCATCATCATCATCATCATCATCATCGCTCTCGCTGCACTCCGGTGTTGGCGTGATCACACTGCAGACGTCGGATGGTGGTGACATTAAAGCAACGTGGAACCCGGTCTGAGCGTTCCCCTTCATCTGGCACGGACGCTTATTGGATATGAAAGTGGTTCGGGTCTGATTTAGTGCCGGGTGACACCAAGATCGTGACAGATGATTCATGCCATGACAGATGATTCATAGCCTTCTACTATACAGTAGATACAGTTTGTTTTTGGACTCCATCTCTCATTATAACTTGTCAAGATGGAGAGGTGAAATATTGGTGGGGCTTTCATGGAATGGATGATTTGAACAAGGTCAAGGTCGCAGCAAGGTCGAATGCCTTTTTCAATATCGTACTTGAAGCAAATGTATGTGCACCCCTGACCGATAGTACGTCTGTGTTGAACGTAGT
>QNUK01000860.1:32500-35000 GCA_013621035.1 Clarias magur | reverse complement strand
TAGAACCGCTGCTCCTTTCCATGGAAAGAAGTCAGTTGAGGTGGTTTGGGCATTTAATAATGATGCCTCCCTAGAGAGAAGTTCTTGGCAGATCCAGCTGTAAGGAGGCCACGAGGCAGACCAAGAACTAGGTGGAGAAATTATGTCTCCACACTGGCCTAGAAAGGCCTTGGGATCCCCTAGTCTGGAACTGCTACCCCCACGACCAGATTTTGAATAAGCTGTCGATGGATGGATGTATTGTCTCCTTCTTTTTTGCTTGGCACTTTTTAGCAGTACCAGCTTCATTGCCGATCCTTTAAGCTTGCTTGCAGATGCAGGCATACGACAATGTGATCATGTCATCAAACTTCCGTGACCAAACATGTGTGAATGCAGGTTCATATCTTTTGAAGGTTTGTAACTTGAATGTTGACATGTAGGGGACTTACTGTACTGCAATCCAGAGCATGATTTCTATCATATTTATTTTATAGTTCTAGTTTATGTTATTGTTTCTCTATAATCCTGCAGGTGGCGCACTCAGCAATATCAGGTGTTCACACAGCATGTCGTTATTTGTGGTAGGACTAAATTATTTGCTAAGTTTGGTTAGAATTGAAACAAAATCTAAACAATATTTCACATTTGAGTATTCGGTATATTTATAAAATTGTGATACAAATGGAAGTGGTGCGCGGGTATCACGATAACATCATATCGGCTCGTCCCTGGTATTTCCCATCACTATATCTGTGGGCCCCATTTCACGTTTTTAAACAGGACCACTATCTTTCGGTCACAAAAATTTTGTTAAGTCAGCTTCATCACACCAGCATGCTGTTGATTCATTTATTGTAATAGTCATGGTTTTCAGAGTAACTCTAGATTATGAAACAATATTTTGTTGACAACGTCAGGGCGTATATCTACATTTATCTTTTATTTAACTTAATCTGTATTGTCACAGTTTTTCACCAGATCTTGTAGATTTTTTTTTTAAAGCTGCATGAGACGTAACAAAAACACACACACACACACACACACACACACACACACACACGTCTAGAGAGATTAGAGTGCATATGAAGATATTTAGTGTTAATTATTAATTAGGTGTTCGTTAAGCTGACGGTCTTCACGCCGCCGCTGTCTCTCGTCCACGTCACAGCCTCGTCCACGATAACGATAACTGCCGTGATTACGCTGTAATTAAGGCCTGGGGGAAAAAACGGTGTTTCATTTTGATAATGTGTGTGTTCATTAATATATGAGATTACAGATGAGTGCAGTGGCAAAACACACACACGCACACACACACACACACACACACACACACACACTGCATCAGAATCCATTAGAACGATGAAGAAAAATCATTTTAGACGGCAGTTTCCAAAACCTGTATAAATTTTGAAAAATATGCGTGTTCAATTTTTCTCTTGTCTTTTTTTGCTTTTCTTTCCTTCAAACCCTAATATCTCACCCTTTTTGTTATTTTTCTCAAGTTGCCTTTTCATTTTGTGCTCATTTCTTGTCTTTACATCTCCTTAGAGCTCTTTTTTCTTTCTTCTCCACTTTTATTTTCCCACGTTTTTCTTTTTTTTTTTTTTACTTTTTCTTTTTCTTGTCTAATTTTGTTCACAGTCTCTCTCCCATTGATTTCTTTCCATTTTTTCCCCTTTTGTTTTACATCTCTCATGTCCTTCCTCTCCTTCCTATCCTTTTCAATTCTTTCTCCTTTTCTTTCTTTTCTCTTTCCCTTTTTATTTATTTTCAGTCTTTGACGTTAATGATCCATGTTGTCTTTTTTTCTCTCCATTCTGTTCTTTCCGTTCTTTCTTTCCATCTCCACTTTTTCATTTTCATGTCTTTCTTTTATTTCCGTTTTGTTTCCTCGCCTCTTTTATGTTTTCCATTCATTTCCTGTTCTTATTTCCTTTTGCTTTTCTTCTTCTTCTTCTTCTTCCTTTTGCTCATACTGTTTTTTCATTCATATGTTCATATGTCATTCCCTGTTTTCATCTTTGTCCTCTTATTACTATTTGTTCATTTTCTTTTCTCTTCTCTTTTTTCCCTTCTTTCTCTACTTACTTTTCTTCCTATCATTTTTTTTCCTTTTCTTCAACAAAAAATCAAAAGAAACAGATTTGAAAATAAAGAAAAATGAAAAGCAATAGAATCGTAGAACTTCAAGTTCTGCATCCGCATTCAGCCATAACGCTCAGCTTTACACACACTACTTAAAAGGAGCTATACTGTGTGTGTGTGGGTGTGTGTGGGTGTGTGTGTGTGTGTGTGTGTGTGTGTGTGTGTGTGTGTGTGTGTGTGTGTGTGTTTAAGGTCTCTAAGGATCAACCAATTTTCAAGTAAGGAGGAAATAAAGCCGAGTGCGATACACAGTGGGATTCTATTAGCAGGAAGTATTTAAAGTTATAAGGGCACGAGACTTCAGTAACATTGTGCAGATATTTAATCGGCCTCGTGGGAACGTTGCAAGTACAAAAGAGCCACAAACTTC
>QNUK01000860.1:0-27500 GCA_013621035.1 Clarias magur | reverse complement strand
TGATATACAGTAGTGATGTCTGAACTCAGCATCATCGTCTCAGGTTCTTCACTCGAATCCTGTAAGTACTGTACATCCAGAAAAAAAAAAGAAGAAGAAGAAAAAAAAAAAAAAACAGAAAGAATCCCGGAAGTAGTGGAAGTGGAAGTGAAACAGCGTCATGGCAACAGCAGTCATACAACGGCGTTCATATTTACAAGTTAACCAGCATTTGGCTTGTTCCCATCCCTCGCTCCGTCTATCCATCTGCTCTATGGCCTCACTCTTTTACTTTCTTTCTCGCAGCGGCGTTGCTGTGGCAACGGAGAAACGTGGGAATACCTCTGTCCTTCAGACAGAAAGAGTGGGAGTGTGGGGGAGAGCCATGCTGATGGGGAAGAGAGAGAGAGAGAGAGAGAGAGAGAGAGAGAGAGAGGCAGACACGGGGGCGGATAGATAGAAGGAAATAACGAGAGATGCAGAGAGAAGGAGAGAGAGAGTTGAAAAGTTGTGCGCGTGTGTGTTACAGGTATGTGTGTGTGTGTGTGTGTATGTTTGTGTCTCCGCCTCTCCACTGTTGCTGTTACTATGGCAACATAGAGCCTGAAATAGTCAATCTTCATGGTGTGCTATATCAGCTCCACCTACACACACACACACACACACACACACACACACACACACACACACACACACACCGTAACACAATTTGTTTATACAAATACACACCATCACATCCATCAGAAAAATCATAAACAACACAAATGAAACACACACAGCTCCACCTACACACACACACACACACACACACACACACACACACACACACACAACATCAGCATAATAGAGTGCATAGAGTATATGCATAGAACCAATAGATCTCTCACACACACACACACACACACACACACACACACACACACACACACACACACACACATATATATCTATGCAACCACACACTACGTTACAACACCATGTAAACACACTCCTCTCTCTCTCTCTCTCTCTCTCTCTCTGCACTGTCTTGGATCAGTTCAGATAGGTTTATTGGCAGCTTGCATTTCCATGGCAACATCGTGAAACCATGACAACCATTTTCGCTATGTGCTGCATTCGGCCCTCCATCTCTGTCTCTTACTCAGCGTACAGGCAGGTGCCTTTGTCACATGCATGTGTAACAATCCCGCTTTACTCCATGTGTATGTGCGTGTGTGTGTGTGTTTGCGTGTGTGTGTGCGTGCGTGTGTGTGTGAAGACATATGGAAGATTCTAGAATGTTCTCCTCTCTCAGCACTGGTTTATTTGGCGTATCAGTGTCAGGTTACACATCCGCTTCTGCCGCACAGGCCCCCGTAAACGAGCCGTTACTATAGAAACGGTAAAATGTTAGAATGAAAATCGGATATGAACTCAAACTGGAGACGTTTTTATGGTTTGCATTCTTGTTTTCTTGTTGATACTTTGGGGTCTGCACCATCAGTGAATCTAAATGTTGAGTAAAAGTGATGTTATGATCAGTTACGTGTGGGATTTAATCATCTACTTTACAATAATCTACTAACGCGCTACTGTCTCGATGTAAACAAACACCTGCAGCAATAGATATTAATGAGAAAAGATGAAGTGAATGTTTTGACTGGGATTAGTTCATGTTTTCACTTTGGCTGAAATAACAGCGCTGAAGTGGTAGAAGTGAATTTTAACACGCCGGAGTCGTTTTAAGACGAAACTTCATCTTTATCTGATCGACTTTTTCCATTTCTCATCTGTGATTCTCTCTCCGATTACCGAACAGCGAGTGTGTTTGTCTGAGCACCAAAGAAGTCCAACTTAGTGTAAACAAGGCGTCAGATACTCGACCTTACAGAATGTGATTTCTGTCTATTAATAAGTGAGACAGAGAGTCCTGCTGTACAGAGACACACAGACATGGACGTGGACTTCAAACTGGCCAATCGTGGCTCTGGCCAATCGTGGTCGTCCTGTGTTTGGCCGGTGTCTCGTGGCTCGGAGGAAACACATAGTAGTCTTGATTTTTCATGACCAGTAGCTCTAGCCTTGATGTGGTAGTGCCCTAATGATGGGTGGGAATCGGCTACGAGAAAAATCCAGAGAGAGAAAAAAGCAGGACAAATATTTCCTGTATTTCACATCAGTGATGCTGATTACATGAAAATTGGCGTGAGAACGAACACTGGTAGGTCTATGGAACATTCCGTGTCTCCGCGGCTGTGAAAGACGGGCAGGGAATCACCGCGGGTCACCTGACACACCATGGGAAGCCATGACCTTACAGTTGGACTGGCCGTGATTTGTGAATTCACAGCAACTGTGCTTAAATATAGCACACAACCAGAAATGAGTTGATTAAATGGGGATGTGTATGATAGTGAAGTTACACATCTCTGATGGGTTCATAAAATGCTTCCTGTTTTTTTTTTTTCCTTTACTTTATTCGCTTCACTAAAGAGCGGGGAACTGATCCGGAGAAAGCTTACGGATTGGATTGATGGCATTCGCTCCAGTCCCTGTTTAACAAACCTTCATTATCTCGACCCGGCTTTCTCATTAACGTGTGGAAATGGTAAGGAATAATCAATTAGAGAACAAACACCGCCATTAAACCTGAGATAATAAATCAGACGTGGAGAAAAGGCTAAAAATACTGGAATGTTGACGTTTAAAAAAAAAAAAGCCTCATTGGAACGAACGCTCTCACGCCGGGTTAAACTGATTATGTGAGAGAAAGAATTAAAGTTATTGACTGGAGGAAATTACACACAGCTTGGGTTAAAATGGTAAAAATTGAAAATCAGTAGAATAGGCATTACTCTCTCTCTCTCTCTCTCTCTCTCTCTCTCTCTCTTTACTTTACAGCACTGAGTTTAACAAAAATGCATTCATTCATCTTCTCCAGTATACAGAGTGTATACAGAGTCCGGCGGGGCCTGGAGCCAATCCAATCCCAGGAGACTTGGGGCATGAGGTGGGGTACAACCGGAATAGCAGGGAACACACAAACACACACACACACACACACACACACTAATTAACCTAATCTGCATGTCTTTGGAGGAAACCAAAGTTCCCGGAGGAAACACACAGAGCACGGGGAGAACATTCCAACTGCATGCACACAGACCTGAGCTGAGACTCGAACCCTCGACCCTGGAGCTGCACGGCCACACCACTAACCATTACGGCCCTGTGCCACCTAGTTTAATATTAATATCATATCCGTTTAAAAAGCAGTCATAACTTGTTTTATTAGAAAATCAGTATTTAATGATGTGTACTGATTACTCTGATTACTGTTCATTTTATCCACTATATATTTTATTATTAAATAGTGTGAGCCTCCAGTCGTACCTCGCGTACAAACTTAAGCCTTTTCACATAAAGGGCACCGAAGTAAAGGGATTTTACTTTCCTTTTTTTGTTGTTGTTGTTGTTGTTGCATTTTTTTTATTTAAATTTAGTGAAGACGGAGCACCACAGGTCCCAAAAAAGTTATCGAGAAGAAAACCGAGCCGCTTTCAGTTTGGTTTTTAAAGCAGCTGGTGCCGAGAGGAATCATAGATTAAAGTTCAGTGAGGTTTAATGTGTGTTTGTTTATTTCATATTTGATCTCATTTATCTGGCTTTTCTAAATCATAATCTAAAACTTTTTTATACATCATGAAAAATATGAACATAGTGTTGGAAACTGGTAATATTGGTAATATTTTCGAGTGGCTGGAACGGATTATCTGCATTTACATTATTTCCTATGGGACAATGCGTTTCACAATACAACATTTTACCATAAGGACTCGTCGACTCGTAGATAGATTGTTTATTGATCCCGAATGAAATTCCAATAATCATTTTACAATCTTAGTTTCCGCTGTACTGTTGGTGGTTCGATGGAATCAATGTGACGGCAATGAAGTTGCTGGAAAATTACATTTCTGTTTTCGTTGGCGTTATGGCAGCTATAAACACACATTCACTCACCTGACCTCTATTTAAGGCAATAAATTAAAACATATAGATGTAATAATGAACAAATAAACAGTAATAATGTAATAATGAATAAAAAAAACAGCTTGTTATATCATATATTACTGAGATGAAGAGAAAACTATTTGTCCTGAAAAGTTACAGCTTTAATATTGAAAAACATCCGATTATGTAGCGTGTCGGCCGTTCGAGTCTCTGTAGAAGTCTAGCGTATTGGAATGAGCTGCACCATCAGAGAATTAATCAACACCTTCTGACCAGTGCGGAATATTACAGCTCTCTGGTCTAATAATTTACACATAGAAGGTTTCGCTTTTGGAGGAAATACTTATCTTTATTCATATGATTTTAGACTGTAGGCTCGAATTAGTTGTGTGTGTGTGTGTGTGTGTGTGTGTGTGTGTGTGTGTGTGTGTGTGTGTGTGTGTGTGTGCGCCCACCATACGGAAACACTAGCAGACTGCACACGCTCTATTCTCGGCCTGTCTTCACACTCGGCGGAGGTAAACACGCCGCGGCCCACGCGCACCTTCAGCTTGTTTATTTCACACCCAGGCATTTCATAACTCTGACACGCTCCGGTCTGTTAGCGCAGATATCTGAGTGAGTCGGCCAGAACTCACCATCAGATGCGGTCTGATTCACTTTTGAGCTTTATTCAGCTCTGATTAATCATACACACACACACACACACACACACACACACACACAGATGTTTTATACAGTACATGTAGCGTGACACTGATTCATGAAAGAGACAGCAGACAGAATCTTAATTCTTACTCTGATCAATCACACAATGATCAAAATACACTCTTTACTGTTTTACACAAGAATTCATATATATACTGTATATTACTATTATTGGTTTTTTTTGTTATTTCTGCGTGAAAAAAGCAAAAAGATTTTGCTCCATTTCTTTTATTTTTGATTTGATCTCTACTTTAATTTCTCTTGACTGACAATCGATGAGCCTGTGCTCCTTACACTAAACTGGAAATTCACTGGAAATTCACAAACTATTTGACATTAATGGACTTTGAAATATTATAAAGAAGCGTTATAAGGATATTGCAGGGATGTCATGAATGCTTCAGACAGGGTTGATGTAGGCAGGTCCAACATATTTAGTCCCTGTACGTACAGTATTCGGTCATGTGTTGGTTTGTTCACTTATTTGTTTGCTCTGAATAAAAGTGCTGTATTTTCCAGTCAGTATATTTTCCAGACAAAACTTTTTTGCAGTCAGCCAAATTCTCCAGATGGACTGTTTTTTAAGCAGCACATTTTAAATGCGACATTTTATCCAGACAGAATTGTCACGGTACACCATGTCACATCCACACCTCAAGCCAAGTGATCACCTGTGACTCCTCTCCACACTCCAGTCCGCTGCTTTCATTTTGCCGCCTCATTCACTGGCTCAGCACACCTGTTCTTCATTTCATTCATTACTCCGCTCTATAAAACTCTTTCACAAACCACCACCTCTTGCCAGATTATTGTGTGCCCTCATGCCCAATTTTCCAGCGTTTTTCACTGCCTTGACTTTTGGATCTCGACCCACGCTCTGTTTCACGGACCTTGCTCTCGTTTCACGTATTGGATTACTGCTTTTTTGGATTTCTGGATATCGACCATCGCTCACGTTTCATGACCACGAATCAGGATTACGGACTGTATTGGATTTCATGACCTCGAAGCAAGCACGTTCACAACCACGATTATTCCCCGCGGACCTGAGTTGCGTTCAGCGCGCACCGGCTCTTCACTTTCACATTCTCTACGCGAGGCTCGCGCCGTGCCGCCGCATCTCCGCACAGCGGGAGCTTTCATTCACAAAACAAACAGCGCGTTCATCACAGGATAATCGGCGCTATATTCCACACGCGCTCTGCGCTTGGATCCACTACGCCTGTTCGGATCGTGACAGTATAATCTGGCCAATTATGGATCTAGCAGATATCGCGCAGCTGGAGGCGGCGCTACAGAACCAAGGTGCGCTTTTAGGCTCTCATCAGCAGGATATTCAACACATCATGACTACACTTAGCACTGTCACGCAAACGCTGACATCTCTCGCTGATCAGATTAAACGGCTGCACTGTATTTCATCTCCTGCTCCTCAGGCACCACCAACACCCACCACACGCCATGAGCCACGGCTCCCTGCACCGCCCACATATGATGGCGATCCACTTACCTGCCGTTCCTTTCTGTCTCAATGCTCTCTTGTACTGGAGTTACAAGCGTCGTCCTTCCCCACGGAACGGTCTAAGGTAGCGTACATTATAACCCTCCTTACTGGAAAAGCAAGAGAGTGGGGAACATCATTATGGGATGCCCAGGTCCCCTGCTGTGCCACCTATGGGACATTCACCTCCGAAATGAGGAGGGTATTTGACCGCTCATTTTCAGGTCGCCAGGCAGCAGGCCAATTACTCAAGCTAAGCCAAGGAACCTGTTCTGTACATGATTACACCATTGACTTCAGAACCCTAGCCCCCTCTTGTGGCTGGGATGATCAAGCGCTCTTCGACGCTTTCCTCCATGGACTTTCTGATCCGATTAAGGATGAACTAGCAGCTCGAGAGCTTCCCTCCACGATCCAAGAACTCATGGACCTTGCAACACGTATCGACGTTCGCAAGCGTGTCCACTATCAGATGGACCATCAGTGGTCCAGAAGCCCAGCTCTTATTCAACCACCAGTCTCAACCATCACCATGCCTACCCTCAAAACCTCACATGAGCGCATGCACATTGGTCGTACTCATATCTCGTTAAAGGAACGTCAGCGACGCCGCAACGAGGGCTCCTGCTTCTACTGTGGTCAAGCGGGTCACCTAGTACGAACCTGTCCTTTAAAAGCCCTGGGCCCCCGGTAATTCTGGGAGTACAGGGGGCCCCCACACTCAGCTCATTCCCAGATCCACGACCAGTGTTTTCCATAACCCTGACCTACGATAATAAGTCCCACGTCCTGAACGCCCTCGTAGACTCCGGGGCAGATCAAAACCTGATAGCTGTCTCCACGATCACCAAGCTCAAGATTCCTTCTGTTCCACTTAGTCGACCCTTCCATGTCCAGGCACTAGATGGCAGCAGACTCCCTCCGATTACACACCGCTCAGTCCCTCTCACACTTCAATTCTCAGGTAACCATGCCGAAAGTATCTCTCTCCTAATTATCAAGAGCCCCCATGCACCAGTCGTCCTTGGCCTCCCATGGTTAAAGCAACATAACCCCCACATTGACTGGACAAGGAGAAATGTCCTTGAATGGAGCCCTGCCTGCTTGTCTTCCTGTCTTCGTTCTGCTTCTCCCAAAAATGAATTAATCACGTCTCAAGAAGAAATCCCCAGCTTGTTCAAAGTTCCTGCTGAATATCATGATCTGAAACAGGTCTTTAGTAAATCACGCGCCGTCTCGCTCCCTCCCCACCGCCCCTACGATTGCGCCATTGACCTCTTCCCTGGTACCTCGCCCCCAAAGGGACGCCTCTATGCCCTATCGCGCCCCGAAAGAGAGGCAATGGAACTCTACATCTCTGAATCCCTAGCCGCAGGCATCATTCGCCCCTCCTCTTCCCCGGCCGGCGCTGGATTCTTTTTCGTAGAGAAAAAAGACAAGTCCCTTCGTCCCTGCATAGATTACAGAGGACTCAATGAAATCACAGTTAAGAATCGATATCCGCTCCCCTTGATGTCTACAGCCTTCGAGCTACTGCAAGATGCCTGCCTCTTCACTAAACTGGACCTGAGGAACGCTTACCATTTAGTCCGGATCAGGGAAGGTGACGAATGGAAGACAGCCTTCAACACCCCCACTGGCCATTACGAGTATCTGGTAGTTCCTTTTGGCCTAACCAATGCCCCAGCAGTTTTTCAAAATCTGATCAACGATGTCCTTCGAGACTTTTTAAACATCTTTGTTTTCGCATACCTTGACGACATCCTGATTTTCTCCCGTTCACTAAAGGAACACAGAACACACGTACGTCAAGTCCTGCAACGCCTGATGGAGAACAAACTATACGTCAAAGCCGAAAAATGTGAATTTCACCAAGAATCCACGTCATTTTTAGGGTACCTCATCTCTCCATCAGGCATTCAGATGGATCCAACTAAAGTAAAAGCGGTCACTGACTGGCCGCCACCATCATCTAGAAGAGAGCTCCAACGCTTTCTGGGCTTCGCTAACTTCTACAGGCGATTTATTAGAAGTTATAGCATGGTGGCAACTCCTCTCACATCACTCACGTCCACAAAGACCCCCTTCCGGTGGAGCACTGAAGCTGAGAAAGCATTCAACGATCTCAAGCATCGTTTCACCACGGCACCCATTCTTGTCTTTCCAGACTCCTCTCTTCAATTCATTGTGGAGGTAGACGCTTCCGAAACAGGAGTCGGAGCTGTTCTCTCTCAGCGGTCCCTCAAAGATAATAAGCTTCACCCATGTGCATTCTTTTCCCGTCGACTCTCATCCCCTGAGCGCAACTACGACATCGGGGACCGTGAACTTCTTGCAGTCAAACTCGCCCTCGAGGAATGGAGACACTGGCTGGAGGGAGCTGACCTCCCATTCCTCGTATGGACAGACCACAGAAACCTAGAGTATCTCAGGTCAGCCAAGAGGCTCAATTCACGCCAGGCACGCTGGTCCCTATTCTTCTCTAGATTCAACTTCACATTGTCCTATCGCCCAGGTTCCAAGAACGCTAAACCCGACGCCCTCTCTCGACAGTTCTCCACCACTCGGGACACACCAATCCTGGACACCATCCTACCACCACAATGTCTCGTGGCCATGACACGTCTGGAAGTGGAGAACCAGGTCTTGCAGTCCCTCGAACAGGAGCCAGGCCCTAGTAATGTTCCTCTTTGTCCCAGCTGCCGTCCGACCCCAAGTACTGGACTGGGGCCACAGCTCAAGATTAGCCTGCCACCCAGGAGCAACCCGCACCCTATCCCTACTACAGCAACGTTTCTGGTGGCCATCCATCATGGAAGATGTCAGGAAGTTCGTGGCCTCATGCGACACATGTACCAGAAACAAGACTCTCAACCGTCCTCCTGAGGGTTTCCTAAAACCCCTCCCCATCCCCCACCGCCCCTGGTCTCACATCGCTCTCGATTTCGTCACTGGATTACCCCCCTCAAACAATAACACCTGCATACTCACTGTGGTCGACCGCTTCTCTAAATCAGCTCACTTCATTCCCTTACCCAAACTCCCATCGGCTAAAGAAACAGCTGAACTCATGATTGACCACGTGTTTCGGCTCCATGGATTGCCCGTAGACATAGTTTCAGACAGGGGACCCCAATTCTCAGCGCAATTCTGGAAGGCCTTTTGCTGCCTCATCGGCGCCACGCCCAGCCTCTCTTCAGGTTTCCACCCCCAGAGTAACGGTCAGACAGAACGCATCAACCAAGAGCTTGAGAAATCCTTGAGATGCATGGCCTCACGTGATGCAGCCTCATGGAGCTGTTATCTTCCTTGGGTGGAATATGCCCATAATACACTCCTCACTTCCTCCACCGGAATGTCCCCTTTCCAATGCTGCCTTGGTTACCAACCACCACTGTTCCCCACCCAGGAGGAGGAAACTGCTGTCCCGTCAGCCCAAGCCTTCGTCCGCCGCTGTAAGAGAACATGGCGACGGGCTCGTGCTCAGCTGAAACGCACAGTGAGTACATTCCAGCGTAAGGCTAACCGCCATCGTTCTGCGGCCCCCAAGTACCGGATTGGCCAAAGGGTCATGCTGTCCACACGTGATCTGCCTCTCAAGACAACGTCCAGAAAACTCTCGCCAAGGTTCGTTGGCCCTTTCACCATCTCACGCATTATCAACCCGTGTTCTGTCAGACTGGCCCTTCCTTTGTCCATGCGTCGAGTTAACCCCACTTTCCATGTATCCCAGATCCGCAGATTGGCACCTTGCCCTCTGGCACCTTCCCCCCATCCTCCCCCACCACCTCGGCTCATTGATGGTGGCGAAGCCTTTACTGTCCGAAGACTTCTTAAGTTCTCGCCGTAGAGGCCGCGGCCTTCAGTACCTCGTGGATTGGGAAGGCTACGACCCTGAGGAGAGAAGTTGGGTTCCTGCCAGATTCATCTTGGACCATTCCCTCATCACAGATTTCCATAAACTTCACCCGGAGGCACCTTCTAGAACGCCAGGTGGCGTCCGTAGGGGGAGGGGTACTGTCACGATACACCATGTCACATCCACACCTCAAGCCAAGTGATCACCTGTGACTCCTCTCCACACTCCAGTCCGCTGCTTTCATTTTGCCGCCTCATTCACCGGCTCAGCACACCTGTTCTTCATTTCATTCATTACTCCGCTCTATAAAACTCTTTCACAAACCACCACCTCTTGCCAGATTATTGTGTGCCCTCATGCCCAATTTTCCAGCGTTTTTCACTGCCTTGACTTTTGGATCTCGACCCACGCTCTGTTTCACGGACCTTGCTCTCGTTTCACGTATTGGATTACTGCTTTTTTGGATTTCTGGATATCGACCATCGCTCACGTTTCATGACCACGAATCAGGATTACGGACTGTATTGGATTTCATGACCTCGAAGCAAGCACGTTCACAACCACGATTATTCCCCGCGGACCTGAGTTGCGTTCAGCGCGCACCGGCTCTTCACTTTCACATTCTCTACGCGAGGCTCGCGCCGTGCCGCCGCATCTCCGCACAGCGGGAGCTTTCATTCACAAAACAAACAGCGCGTTCATCACAGGATAATCGGCGCTATATTCCACACGCGCTCTGCGCTTGGATCCACTACGCCTGTTCGGATCGTGACAAGAATGTTTTCTTTATGGCATGTTTTAAGACATTGTTTTATTCCAGATGTGTCTCCTAAGCAGCATATTTTCCAGACACTTATTGTTCTCCAGTTTCGTAGATGGTATGTTGCAAGAATTTTTTTTTTTCCAGATTGCACATTTTCCAAGTGGGCATATTTTCCTACATAAATGTTTCCAGACACCATGTTTTCGAGACATTCATTTTCCCAGACATTATTCTTTCCAAACAGCATGTTTTCCAGACGCCATGTTTTCCAGACGCCATGTTTTCCAGACGCCATGTTTTCCAGACGCCATGTTTTCCAGACGCCATGTTTCCTAGACGCCATGTTTTCCAGACGCCATGTTTCCTAGACGGCATGTTTTCCAGACGCCATGTTTCCTAGACGGCATGTTTTCCAGACGCCATGTTTCCTAGACGGCATGTTTTCCAGACGCCATGTTTCCTAGACGGCATGTTTTCCAGACGCCATGTTTTCCAGACGCCATGTTTCCTAGACGGCATGTTTTCCAGACGCCATGTTTCCTAGGCGGCATGTTTTCCAGACGCCATGTTTTCCAGACGCCATATTTCCTAGGCGGCATGTTTTCCAGACGCCATGTTTCCTAGGTGGCATGTTTTCCAGACGGCATGTTTTCCAGACGGCATGTTTTCCAGACGGCATGTTTTCCAGACGGCATGTTTTCCAGACGGCATGTTTCCTAGGCGGCATGTTTCCTAGGCGGCATGTTTTCCAGACGGCATGTTTCCCAGACGCCATGTTTTCCAGACGCCATGTTTTCCAGACGCCATGTTTCCCAGACGCCATGTTTCCCAGACGCCATGTTTTCCAGACGCCATGTTTCCTAGACGCCATGTTTTCCAGACGCCATGTTTCCTAGACGCCATGTTTCCTAGACGCCATGTTTTCCAGACGCCATGTTTTCCAGACGCCATGTTTCCTAGACGCCATGTTTCCTAGACGCCATGTTTCCTAGACGCCATGTTTCCTAGACGCCATGTTTTCCAGACGCCATGTTTTCCAGACGACATGTTTTCCAGACGACATGTTTTCCAGACGCCATGTTTTCCAGACGCCATGTTTTCCAGACGCCATGTTTCCTAGGCGCCATGTTTTCCAGACGCCATGTTTTCCAGACGCCATGTTTTCCAGACGCCATGTTTCCTAGACGGCATGTTTTCCAGACGCCATGTTTTCCAGACGGCATGTTTCCCAGGCGGCATGTTTTCCAGACGGCATGTTTTCCAGGCGGCATGTTTCCTAGACGCCATGTTTTCCAGACGCCATGTTTCCTAGACGCCATGTTTTCCAGACGCCATGTTTCCTAGGCGGCATGTTTTCCAGACGCCATGTTTCCTAGGCGGCATGTTCTCCAGACCTTTCTGTTTGCAGACCTGTTTTCCAGACAGCATCTTTTATATGTGGTACGTTTAAAGATATTAACGTTTCCAGACAGCATGTTTCCCCAGGTGGCCTTTATTCCAGACATAATTCTTTTCCAGACAGCATGTTTTCCTTTATGAAGTCTCTGAGCTCTGAGTGCATCACTTTACTTCAGTTTTGTATTAACCCACCAGTTTACACATTTTATCACGTAATAAATCTGTCCAAACCCAAAGCTTTGTCTGTTATTGTTGCTTAGCAACCAACACTTAATGTTAACACATTAGATTGTGGGTCATAATATTTGTTTATTGCAAATTTGATTAATAATGAACTCAAGTATATATTGGACCTTGGATTTTTATTATATTGTTGTTGCATTTGTAATAAACATTGTAATCAACTCAAAGCTGTACATTATATTTAATATATAACATGCCCTCTAGTGGTGCTTTGCTTAATATTTTAACTTTAAAAACTTTTTTTTTTTGGAGAATAATGTAAAGTATAATGGAAATGATGTTCCTCCTGCTGCTTTCTTTTTGTTGTATTCTTATTATTTTTCTTTATTATTACTCTTATTATATTTCAAAATTAACATTTAAATGATTTCGATTCATTATATTTATAATTATCTAAGATTTATACCAGCACCAGGGTTGCTCTAGTAACCTTTAACCTTTGCTCATTAATATACACCATCACACCAGAGTCCCTTTTCTTGACACTAAGCTAATGTTTACTGTTTCAGCTATTTGTTTGGTGCCATTTACTAAATGATTGTTTCCATTTCTTTTATTTCCCAGCTGGAGTTGTTTGTTAATAATGAATTTTTGGATTTGCCGTATGACGTTCAGGATGATGCCGCGGTCGATATTCCCACAAACCAACAGCCCACTGCAGACCAATAACGTTTAATCAATTCAATTCAATTAAGAGCTGACTGAGAAACACAACGACGTCCAGCGCGCCAAGATTACTGGAGTTAGGAAGTGCTGATTGATTCCAGCGTGAAGAGCTCGCACGTAGGCGAGGAAAGAAGTCGACCTGAAGTGCTCGTCGTGCCCACTCAGTCAGCGAGTGTTTCAGACGGAGAGAAACCCGGTGCTCTCGAGAGGCGAACCTGAATATTTAAAAGAGGTGTGTTCTCTGTCTTTTTAGGTTCAGACCTCAGACGTTTTGTTTGTGATGTTCCTGTCCGTGTTAGAAAACTCGCAGCAAACACGGACAACATCTTCATTTGCGTATCAGAAACAGGCAGCAATGTCAGAATTGATTCGTGTGTCAGAGGTGCGCGGGATCGAGAGCTCATGGGACACGGTTTTAAAAAAGTTCAGTGAGCTTAAAGCCTGATTAGTGCGATTCAACACAACTGACACCAGAAACAAAATTCCTGTTCATGTCTAGCGGGATTTTAAACAGGACAGTATCTCACAAAGGTAAGTACACCCTTCACATTTCAGCAGCCACTTTATTATATGTTCTCAAGGGACCATGCGATAGAAATGAACATTGGATCTACTTTAGAGTCGTCAGTGTGCAGCTTGTATCTCAGTACAGGTTACTGTCCTCTAAAAATAACTCAACATGCAGACGTTATTGTGTAAATAACTGGCAATGAAAATGAGTGAACATGTCAAACCTGTGTCCAAACTGTCAATATTCTGTGTGACTGCATTGTTGTCTGTCACGGCCTCAATCCTCCTGGGCCTGGACTTCACCAGAGCTTCACATGTTGTTGCTGGGATCCTCTTACACTCTTCCATAATGACATCACGGAGCTGCTGGATGTCAGACACGCGGCGCCTCGCCACCTTCCGCTTGAGGACGGCCCCACAGGTACTCAATATGGTTCAGGACTGGAGACAAACTTGTCCAATGACAAACACATGAACATGATGAATAGGACATGGAACTTTGCATGGTTAAACGACGTACAGCTGTTTTCACTTTTGTTGCCAGCTATTTTACAATAATGGCTGTATGTTGAGTTGTTGTCAGAGGACACGCTGCACATTGACTACTCTAAAATATATCGCATTCTCACTCTAAAAGAGATCCTGAGACTCATTTCTATTGTGTTGTCCTTTAAGAAGATATACGAAAATGTTTGCTAAAATTAGAGGGGTGTACTCACTTTTGTGAATGAGTGTATCTGGGGTTCTGAATTTCCACCAAATCTAGGCTTTGGGTTTATTGTTCACCTATCCACTAGATGGCAGTAGTGAGTAAGAATTTGTTCAGAACAAGTAAGAGTGGAGAACAAGTAGCTGAAAGCAGCAGAGAGCATGCGTGTCATTAGTTTTTGTTAACTATGTCATGCATTTCTGTTGTTGTCAATAAAGGCATAAGTTACAGCTCTGTGTTACTACACTTTTCAAAATTAAAGTGCAGGTTAGTTTTAATACGAATGTGTTTGTATAGTGGAACAAATCATCTGAGTTTCTATTATTTCTTATGGGAGAAATTCGCTTCGATGTACGAGTGCTTTGATAGACGAGCATGCTTCCTGAATCATTTATGCTCGCAATCCAAGGTTCCACTGTACAACCATGTTTGAGAGATCTGTTACATACAGTATATAACATTGTTTAGGAGAGATTTCGCACTAAAACACTACCAGTCAAAAGTTTGTACACCCCATTCTAACTCCATGGTCTTTCCTGATTTTTATTTCGTTCTACACTGTAAAACAATATTAAAGGCAGTTTCATCGTGGAGCTTGGTGGGTTTTACAAACACACTCGACACAATACTGTTCTTGTGAGAACTGTTCCAGAACAGCCGACCTAGAAAAAAAATCCACTTGTGTCCAAACATTAGACTGGTACTGTACATGACTGTCTATTTAAGTCAAGTAGTCACTGTTTACAACCATGTTGAACAACAAAAAAAAAGCGTATCCACACAAAACATTGAAACATGACATACTGTAGATGGACTACAAGACAACATCAGGATCCACTCACAGAAATTAGACAGCTGAAGAAACTGTGAAAAGACCAGGTGCTCACACTGTAAACGCGAATAAGTTGGCAAAACTCAAAAAAAAAAGAGTAGGTAATCAGTTACACCAAATTTTTTAAGTAATGATGTTTTTTTTTACCCCAGATGCTGTGGGACAGACATCCAGTGGCTGGGAATCGAATCGCAGGCGAAACACCTACCATTGAGCCACCAGTGCTCTTTTACAAATCAAATAAGAATTATTTGACAACTTTAGGTTGCCCAGATTTGTAAATGTTCTACTTACAGCATCATGTGGAGACAGACAAATCCACCATCTTGATTAAAACAATTCAATGTGGGCACTGATGACGTCAGACACAAGATCGCTAGGCTGAAGGATGTTAAGTTGGAGGAACTTTAAGGAGACAGTTACTGTGGCTTCAAATATCAAACTTGTTCAGCTAACTTGAAAAGTGTCATTGCTACAAACCCATCAATACCAAACAGTTCTAAATACTCATCAAGGTCTATTAATTTGATAAACTAATTGTAATTGTTTAAGTTAACGGTACTCGATATGTATAATTACTTTGAGCATTGGGGTTTACAGCGCATGATCACATTAGATTCCTGGTTTTAACTGGCAGGAGAAGAACCCAGTGTGGTCTTCGGCTGTTGTAGCTCATCCAACGTTGATCATTTGGTGCGTTTTTGGAGATGAGCAGTGTCTGAAACGCCTGAATCAGCACATCTGGCACCAACACGCACATGCCGAGGGTAAAGTCTCAGAGATCTGACTTTTTTTTTTTGATGTTCAAGATGAAGTTCACCTGAAGCTCTTCACCTGGATCTTCATGATTTTATTCATCACGCTGCTGCAACTTCACAGACTCCACAAAAGTGCATCGCTGTAACATCTATCTCTGATTCCTAAATACTTGTAGTATATACCAGACATAAGTGTAAATAAATACACTATATAACAATTCAGTATCTTAATCAATTATTCAAAAGAGACAGTCTCACTGATGCTGATTTTACAACTGCCATGATCCGTCCGAAATAAAAGCTTTATTCGTTTCTCCTACAGAATGTGAACCCTAATTAGCATAATACTTTTTATTTATCCGCCTCGCTGCAATTGAAGAACGCCGTTCTTGCAGGGAGTTTGTGGAGCGCTCGCGGAGCCACTACTGCACGTAATGAATTGTGTGAGACAATTTACAAGGTTTCATCTCGTAAACATGCATGCATACTCTACAAGCATGCCCGTAAATCGAAAAGTTTTAACAGTCGTGCATTTTTAACTGCTAGAAGTAATTCATTTCATTCATCGGCTCCGGAGCCGCAATTACGTGTTTAAACTGGAAATTTCTTTAGAGCCTCATGCACAGCTCACACACCTGCAATTAGCACTTGTTAAAATGAAACAAAAACGCATTCCATTTTGTTCGGTCATATATACAGAGCCCATAAAGGGACATGGAGGGGAAAAAACATACAGAAAAGACTGTCTATCTGAAGCCTACTGTATGTAAAAAGAAATTTGTACAAGATCTCACCGTAAAAAAATTGACTTCCGAGCTTTAATCTTTAGACAAACTGTTACTGTAAATACAAATACCATACACTAATCGCCAGTTCATTAGAAACGTGTTCAACTACTCATTAACGCAAATATCTAATTAGCCTAGATGATTGTGTTAATGAGCAGTTACCGCATGTGCCAATCATATGGCAGCACCTCAATGCATTTAGGTGTGTAGACACGGTCAAGACGAACTGCTGACGTTTTATACTATTAGTAGTAGTAGTAGTAGTAGTATTAGAAGAAACGCTACTCTTACTCCGCTCCATTCGGCTCGACTCGACTTGTTTACTTTTCTAACCATTTATTCTACACATGCAGCCCGGTAGATCTACCACATGACAGCCAAGCATTTTTGTAAATAGATTAACCTTAGGTAAAGGAGCAGATCTGGGGGACTCATGGACGTAGAGTATTCTGGTGAAGTGCTATGTTTAGATGCTGTCCTCCCCACTCTCATTGTTCACTCAGGTTTGTTGACGGTGAGGTGATTGGTTGTTTTACATCTCAGTTCCCCCTCATGTTTGTGTTTCCTTCTGGCTCCTCCCTTTTAGTTATGCTGTTATAGTTAGTCCTGCCGGAGTCCCTGCTTGCACTGTGCACTAATATACATTCACCTTATACATGTTGACTGTGACCAGACCGAACTGCCATCTCTCCTTATTTTCTGCTCTCTCTCTCTCTCCCTCTCTCCTTTCCCTCTCTCTGTCTCTCTGTCGAGCTATACATGTTCGCTCCTGAGTTGCCAGTGATCCAGACCCCTCTGCCCTCTGGAGCCGTCTAACCCGTCCTGGAGTCCTGCTTCTGGTTGGAGATCCCGTCACATGGATGCCCCGTGTGGTCTGCCTGGATGCGCTTGGTGGCTGGGGATGGTTTCCATGAAGACTGTCCTATCATCGATTGATGCTCTGGGGACCTGTGACTTCAGTTGTTCGATAGCTCAGGACTGGAATCTCCTACAGTCTACCTGAGCCTCCGGGAACAAACTGGACTCCTTTTAATTTAAATTTTAACACATCTCCTGTTACACTGAACTTCCAGTACACATTATGCTGATCATTCTCTGCTATCCGTTATCACCCAGATGAGGATGGGTTCCCTGTTGAGTCTGGTTCCTCTCAAGGTTTCTTCCTATTACCATCTCAGGGAGTTTTTCCTTGCCACCGTCGCCCTCGGCTCGTTCATCAGGGACAATCTTATCATTTTGATTCATACACATTGCATACAAACTTACTTCTTTTTATTGTGTAAAGCTGCTTTGCGACAATGTCAATTGTTAAAAGCGCTATATAAATAAAATTGAATTGAATTGAATTGAATTGCATTGTGGCTGATCGGACACACCCATCTCACACACTCTTCACCCTCCTGCCATCCGGGAAAAGATATCGAAGCATTCGGGCCTCACATCCAGACTGTGCAACAGCTTTTTTCCACAAGCCACCCGTCTCCTCAACATTGAGACTGGACTGATTAATCAACACAAGTGCAGACACACTGATCTACACTACCAGACTATTGTACACACCAACCTGTAAATGCTCTTTCACACAATATTCATTACTGGATTACTTTTTGCACTAACTTTTTAAATTCTTGCTGCTACGTTAAGGAACGTTTGCTGTTACTCCACCACCTCAATTCACCACCTCAACACCACAGAGTATTATGTTATGTTATGTCGTGTTTGTCGCACTGTCACTTTGTTTCTCTTGTTTACATTTGCATTGTTTACATTGTATTTATAGATAGTCTTCCTCTTTGAGTTGGTTAGTTAGTTTTTGTTTCCTTTATATTGTAAATTTATGTTGTCAGGACAATCTGTCGTGTCTTCGCTAGCTAGCTAACTAGGTCTCTTAGTTAGCTATTAGACCACTGGGTCGGGTCCCAAGGTAAATGTGAATGCTAATCTCAAGGCCAGGCCGCGCCTTTGTCTCTATGATAATGTGAAGGTCTGGGCGATACTGTCAGGCTGATTAGATTAGCACCTATGCATTTGAAACGCTGATGAGATCAGGGCTGGGGAACTTCCGGTACCAGGCTGATTCCTGTACGACGCTATGCTTTGTTTAGATTGTCTCCACCTCTTTGTATCCCTCCCCCTTGTAAAGTATAAACTCGCCAGAGCTGAGTTTTAGTCAGACTTGGATGACTGCAGAAACGCACAGCGACTTCTCAATAAAGAGTAACTTCTGCTTAAAAGACATCCCACCATTTCCTGGTCTCTGATTCAGCAAAAGAAAAAGTTCCCAACAATACCAACAAATTCTGGAAGCAAACATTTGTTAAAAAAAAAAAAAAAAAAAAAAAAAAAACATACCTCAAAATCCACTATGGAAAACCTCAAGAGACGCAAGCTGAAGGTTTTGGAAAGGCCATCACAGTCCCCTGATTTAAACATCATTGAACATTTGTGGGTAGAACTTAAAAGAGCCGTGCATGCAAGACCACCAAAGAACATTACAGAACTAGAAGCCTTTTGCAAGGAAGAATGGGAGAAAATCCCAAGTACAAGAACTGAAAGACTTTTAGAGGATATAAAAAGTTGGTTTGCAAGCTGTGCTATCTGCCAGAGGAGGCGCTACTGAGTACTGATTACAGTATGTAGGGTGCCCAAACTTTTGCACAGTGCCACAATAATGTTTTTATTTTTTATCTTTGTTCAATTCATGACATAAAAAGTAACTATGCAGCAATGTTCGCTGAAAATATTGTGCATTTTTTTTCCATTTCCAAGAGAGATGATTTCAATTAAAAAATCAGCAAAAACTGTTATTTATCAAGGGGTGCCTATACTTTTGCATAAGACTGTGAGTGTGCTGGTGGGATTTAAGAAGTATGTTTCTATATTGGATGATAAATAATAATTGTCAAAAGAAATTGCTGCAAGGCATGGAGGAGAAGTCAAAGTAAAAATGACTTCAGCACACACACCGACACCTGAGCAATTTGGGAGAGAGATGTGATGTTTGAAATGTTGTAAAGAGTTTTGTAAAACGTGGGCAGGTTTTGGGGCAGAAAATAGCAGAGCAATCTGTTTACATCTTCAAAGTCATTTCCTTAAGGGACAGAAGGAAATCCAGCCGATTGCTGGCTCGGCATTTGGCACAGAGCATCGCATAAGACCAGGAACTGCTTCCTGCGGGAAGACAGGGAGTCTCTAGTTTTCAAATTTTGATATAGTTATAATGAAGTCCTTCGCATGGCAGAAGAAGCACGTATATGTAGAAGCGTCGAAGGGAATTATGGAGTGCATTTAAACTAGTGCTATCAATCGATCATTCAATCTTTAACGACACGTCCTTCCATTAATGTCACATAATCTTCTCCTTAAACAAAACTTTACCGTATCAGGAATGCATTAAATGAAACATCTGGCAACAAGCTAAGAAAACACGTCCTCAACTCAGAATTCCTACTCTGGAAGCTCGGGACAATCTCCTCGATCCGAACCACTACCCGCTTTCCTTATCGTCATACGCCTGGTAGCGTATACAAATGAATATAATGCTAATGATAAAATGCATTGAGATACTTGCGCTAGTTTATGTTTTGTATGCTAGCATTGTTAATACTCCTAAACAGAAATACTGTAGGTACTAAATAAGCTCTTATTCAGTCAAGGCAAGTCCAGTAGGCTGTTATTGTCATTTCAACCATATACAGTTCAGTACACAGTGAAACGAAACACCGGCGCTTCAGGACCACGGTGCCACATACAACGTACATTAGCAACGTAAATGAACAAAAATAGCTAGCTAACTAAGAAACCTAATTAGCTGACTAGTTGAGACAAGACAGATTGACGTTTTTTAATTAACGAAAAAACGATCCTAGTCCTATACAAAAGAACACGCACACTAAAGTACACACACAAATGTGCAAACGAGAGCGACAAAGTGACAACACGACTAAATGACAAATTTCAATACTTCGTGATGATGAGGTAATGAGTTGAGGTAGTGGGAGGAGAGACAGTTAACAGTAAACATCTATTGTGCAGTAAGTAGCAGCGAAGATCAAAAAGAGTTTTGTGCAAACAACAAATCACAAATATTGTGCACAATTGTGCCACAACGCTGATGGATTTGCAGATACAGCGTGTCACGAGCCAGCCTGAGCATCCTAGTACTTCCAAGTCATAACTCCCATCCATGTCGTTTCCCGCTCTCCCAGCCAATTACCTAGTTCCACCTGTCTCTGATCAAGCTACTCTCATGCAGCTTTAAAAGAAAGCCAGAGACTTCACTCCATGCCGATGTATCTTATGTGCGTGCCTCCGGTCCTTTCTTGTCATTATTTTTGTGTTTGACCGTGCCTGCCTTTGGATTACGTTTCTGTCTTGCCCTTTGGATTACTGTCCGTTTTTCGGATTTTGCCTTTGTGTATGACTTTGCATGTTTACCGACCTTTGATCTTGGACTGCGCTTCCGGATTCGATCGCTCTCGTTGCTTTGACTCCGTTACCAACCCTGCATTTCAGATTTCCTCCCTCACATCTCTGGATTGGAAACCTCTGTGGATTTACCCTGTCATTTCATTCACGCTACACTTCACCTCCACGTCACCGGGGATTGCTCTTCTGTACCTGGAAGTCTCCAAACGCTCACTAGGCTACCACAGCAATACACTCCCGGCTCCGCTAATATCACCAGGTGCTTTACCTTTCACGTTAAAAAGAAGCATAAACCTCTTGGTGTGTTTTGAGTCTGCGTTTGGGTTCACTATTCCCCGGCCCTGACACAGCGAATTGTGTAGATGTCTGTGATAGAGGGAAGACCCTGATGATCTTCTCGCTGTCCTCATTATCCGCTGTTGGGTCTTCTAGTCTGAGATGGCAAACCGGACAGTGATGCAGCTGCTCAGGATGCTGTCGATAGTCCCTCTATAGAAGGTGGTCAGGATTGGTGGTGGAAGCTGGGCCTTCCTCAACCTTCTCAGGAAGAAAATATGTTGTTGGGCTTTCTTGTGCAAGGAGCTGGTGTTGAGGGTCTTTACACCAGTCTGTTAGCCTCTGCAGGTCTTCCAGTCAGAAAGTCCAGGATACAATTACAGAGGGAGGTGTTCAGGCCAACAAGCTCAGCATGCCAATCAGGTGTTGGGGGGGGGGGGGGTGATAGTATTGAATGCTGTACTGAAATCTATGAACAGCATTCGCATAAAGGTGTCGTTCTTGTATAAGTTGGTGAAGGCCAGATGGAGTGTGGTTGAGGTGGCCATCCGATGAACAGATAGGATGATACACAAACTGCAGTGAGTCCAGTGAGGGGGCAGCAGGTTCTTGATGTGTCTCATGATGAGCCACTCGAAGCACTTCATGATGATGGGTGTGTGCAACAGGATGGTATTTATTGAGACAGGACACAGAAGACGTCTCTGGCATGGGGATTATGGTGGTGGACTTAAAGCACATGGGAATGACGGTTCTGCTCAGAGATATGTTGAAGATGTCAGTGAGAACATCTACCAGCTGTTCTGCATTCTCTGAGCACTCTGCCACGGATATTATCCGGTCCACCAGCTTTGCGTGGCTTGACTCTGCGTAGAGTTTTCCTCACATCAGCTGTGGTGAGACACAGCGCCTGGTCGTTGGGAGAAGTTGTGGTCTTCCTCGCCGTCACATCGTTCTGCGTGTCAAACCGAGCGTTGAAACTGTCACCGCATCTGGAAGGGAGCAGTCACCGCCACAGGCAGGTGACGTCATCCTGTAGTTTGTGATGGCTTGCATGCCCTGCCACATGCGCTGCGTGTCACCGCTGGCCCTGAAGTGGTTGTGGATTCTCGGGGCGTGTACTCACTTCACCTCTCTGATGGCCCGGGGCAATTTGGCCCTTGCTGTTCTTAAGGCGGAGTCTCGGGTCTTTAGAAGTGCACACATCTCTGAGTAATGCATGGCTTCTGGTTGGTGCATGAGATGATGCTTTTGGAGATAGTGACATCATCAGTGCACCTGTTGATGTAGCTGATGACGTGTATTCCTCTAAGTCTGTGCAGACGTGGTACGTTGCTGCCACCCTGAACATGTTCCAGTCTGTGTTTTCAAAACGGTCCTGAAGAGCAGAGATAGCTCCTGTCCTGGCCAGGTTTTTACCTGTAAACAAGATCCAGCGTGTTACCCCCTCTCGTTGCTAAGTCCACATACTGATGGAATTTAGGGAGCACTGACATGACATTTGCATGGTTGAAATCTCCAGCGACAATAAACAGTCCATCGGGTTGTGTTTTCTGCAGTTCACTGATCTTTGCATACAGTTCCCATAGCGCTTCCTTAGCATTAGTGCTAGGTGGAACGTACACTTTGATAAAGAAATCGGTGGTGAATTCCTACAGTAAATAAAAAGGTCTACATCTAACAGAAACTAGCACAGAGTTCTTACACCATTTTGTGTTGATGTAAACACACGATCCACTGCCACGAGTCTTACCGCACAGAGCTGCGTTTCTGTTCATGTCAAAATTAAACTAGCTGAACGGCGGCGTCTGGAGCTCTGTCGCTGAGCCATGTCTCCAAGACGCAGCAGGCGCTAAACTCACGCTGTGTAGTCTGCTGGAGTCGGATGTAGTCCAGTTTAATGCTACAGGCAACGAAGAGGGCTGGAGAGCTGCTGGTTCCCGCAGCAAGCCGTGGTCACCCTGCAGCTCATCCTGAATGTAGTTTACTAGCTTACTGAGTTCCAAAAGTGTCCGGCAGTGGTATATACAGTACGAACACCAGTTGCGCCGGTGTCCATATACCATGTAAAAGAAACACACCACAACGCAAAGTAACACTTTTTTAGCTCCGGAGCGGCCGCCGTGTACTACTGCTGCGCCGCCATCTTGGATCCAAGTCACAGTAATGGTAATGATAGAGATGATGATGACGATGATGATGATGAGCCGCATGAAATCTTCCAGGGTGTTCAAAAGAAACTTTCACACAGCGATAATGTGACCCGGAGACTGTCGTGTTGTGTACGTGAGATTAGTGAGAAGCTGCGGTTAATAGCGCGATCTGGTAACTGAGGTGTGTTAGCGCAGGAACACGCAGTCATACACACCAGCGGGGGACTGGAAGAAGCAGCTCTGGATTAAAATAACACCTGAACACACACCAGAGCAGATCTATACTGCAATTACACGCCTGCGAGCTCTTGCACTGTCTCTCTCTCTCTCTCTCTCTCTCTCTCTCCAGATTCATCTACAATTACTCACATACTGTAATTATAGCGCTTCGCCTCTCTCTGTCTCTCTGTCTGTGTCTCCTTCTCCCTGTCCAGATTCATGTATACTTACTGGTTATAATTAAAGCTCTCTCTCTCTCTCTCTCTCTCTCTCTATCTGTCTCTCTTTACTTTATCTTTCTAGATTCATGTACACTTACATAATTACAGCTCTCAGTCTCTCTCTCTCTCTCTCTCTCTCTCTCTCTCTCTCTCTCTCTTGCTGTCTCTCTCTCCTTGTCTCTCTCACTGTCTGTCTCTCTTCAGATACAGGTACACCTACATCATTAAAGTCTCTTTGTCCAGACGCATGCACACTTATCGAATATCTTCCTGTCTGCCTCTCTCTCACTCTGTCTCTAATCCCATGTACAGTTTAGTTATAGAATTTCATCTCTATGTGTCCCTGTCGCTGTCTGTCTCTCTAAAAACATGTACATTATGAGGTGAGATATACCAAATTCTATCTCAATGTCCGTCTCTCTCAATTCAGTTCTGTTCAGTTCAGCGGTGCTTTATTGGCATGAATGTTAAAAAAAAAAAAATCACATTGTTGCCAAAGCAATTAAAGGAGATTGATTTCTTCAAACACTATAAATAACACTTATCTCTATTTATTTATACAGTAAACATTATGAGTAAAATAAACACAGTAAGTAAATCTCTCTCTCTCTCTCTCTCTCTCTCTCTCGCTCTCTGCGCATGCGCCGGGCGCGAGGGAGCGTGCATTTTCTGCAGATGTATTTATTTATTTCTCTTTAATTAGTAAATGTTAAAGTTAAAAAATAAAAATCTAAACCTTAAAGTGAGCGGGCGGGGCACCATGTCCTCTGAGGCCGGTGTGGAGACTTTTTCTCTCTGACATGGCGTCAGGTGCGTCCCGGAGGACGGCGTGCGGATTGAGGACGTCTTGTTAGCGGTGGGGTTAGCAGATCGGGTGTGAGAACGTCCACTCTGCCTCCCGGGTGAATAAAGCTGTGGTGGTGTTTGTAACCAGGGTCGACGTCTTGAGTGCACTGACGAGGAGCAGGACATGTGCGAGAGGAGCCACGGTTAAACGTCACCCCTCTGTCTGCCCCCGCGTCGCGGGTGCTCGTATCAAACGTGTCTCCGTTCATAAAGGACGAGACGATATTATATCGGGTACAAAAGCTCCAACATGTGGCACATCCGGTCTTTCCGCCGCCAACTGCTAATGGTTTCAAACAGCCAAGAACAAACGTTAAATGTGAATTTTAAATGTAAAGAGGGGGACAGCGGCTACACCACGGAGCCGCTGAGGTGCTTCGAGTGCGGGGACGCGGGACGCAAGAGACCGAGCTGTCGGGATGGAGCCGTGCAGCCGGGGAGCTCACGTGGTGACACGGCCGGGATGCAGCGGCAGCGGCGCAGAGACAGCCAACCAGAGAACAGCGGGGAGGCGGAGCTCACGGCTGACCGCAGCGACACACCGCAGCCACAACTCGAACAGGTCGGCCCTGAACACACCACCGCCACGGAGACACACACGGGAACAGATAACACCGACACTACTGAATACAGTGTGAGTACAGACAGTGCCACCGCAGACAGTGACCCCGTCCCTAACGCCGACTCCGCCCCTAAAATCTGCCTAGAGGAAGTACAGCAGCCACAAACCAGCACACCAACACCAACACCTGAAAAAGCACTACAGCTAAAACCGGGAGGAAGAGAGAGGAGTCGTCCACTACGGAACACACCAGTACAGGTACAACCCACAGTCAGACCCTGAGTGAAGCAGCAGCGTCCAGTACAGCAGATTCAGACCCAGAGACAACCAGAGACATCCAGGAACAAGCAAACCAAATGCAGATACCGCAAAAGAAACAATTATAGTAAAAACGCTACTAAAAAAAGGCAAAAACAGAAGGGAAAAAAATGGTTGTTGGTGCCAGACGGGCCGGTCTGAGTATTTCACAATCTGCTCAGTTACTGGGATTTTCACGCACAACCATTTCTAGGGTTTACAAAGAACGGTGTGAAAAGGGAAAAACATCCAGTATGCGGCAGTCCTGTGGGTGAAAATGCCTTGTTGATGCTGGAGGTCAGAGGAGAATGGGCCGACTGATTCAAGCTGATAGAAGAGCAACTTTGACTGAAATAACCACTCGTTACAACCGAGGTCTGCAGCAAAGCATTTGTGAAGCCACAACACGCACAACCTTGAGGCGGATGGGCTACAACAGCAGAAGACCCCACCGGGTACCACTCATCTCCACTACAGATAGGAAAAAGAGGCGACAATTTGCACGAGCTCACCAACATTGGACAGGTGAAGACTGGAAAAATGTCGCCTGGTCTGATGAGTCTGGATTTCTGTTGAGACATTCAAATGGTGGAGTCAGAATTTGGCGTAAACAGAATGAGAACATGGATCCATCATGCCTTGTTACCACTGTGCAGGCTGCTGGTGGTGGTGATGGTGTAATGGTGTGGGGGATCTTGTCTTGGCACACTTTAGGCCCCTTAGTGCCAATCGGGCATCGTTTAAATGCCACGGCCTACCTGAGCATTGTTCCTGACCATGTCCATCCCTTTATCACCACCATGTACACATCCTCTGATGGCTACCTCCAGCAGGATAATGCACCATGTCACAAAGCTCCAATCATTTCAAACTGGTTTCTTGAACATGACAATGAGTTCACTGTACTAAAATGGCCCCCACAGTCACCAGATCTCAACCCAATAGAGCATCTTTGGGATGTGGTGGAACGGGAGCTTCGTGCCCCTGATGTGCATCCCACAAATCTCCATCAACTGCAGGATGCTCTCCGATCAATATGGGCCAACGTTTCTAAAGAACGCTTTCAGCACCTTGTTGAATCAATGCCACGTAGAATTAAGGCAGTTCTGAAGGCGACAGGGGGTCAAACACCGTATTAGTCTGGTGTTCCTAATAATGTTCCATCCCTCCATCATTTACTGATTCCATCATTCATTCATTAGATGTGCTTTAGCAGCACACGACTCTTCGGTGTGGCTTTTCTGTAGTCGCATCATTTTTAGCAATTATAAAAATATTTCATCTTTTTTATGTGGGAAATAAAAACGCAACTATTAAATTCTCTACATTCAGTTAGACTGAGTAGCTGAACAGACTGAACTCCAAACTGGGGTAAGGTATTCAGAGACTGAATCACAGATGAGAAATGGAAAAAGTAGATCACGTTTATTCAACATTTAGATTTCACTTATAGTGCAGGTTAAACTTCAGGCGGATATCTGCAGAAGTTTCAGTAAATTCTGTCCAGACAGTTTTGTGTGATGTTGTGAGATAATCTGGCTGGACAGACAGACTGTGGCCTCAGCTACACATAAAACATTTTCCAAGCCTGGTTTCTGGTTTCAATATAATTGAAAGGAAGAGTTCTATATGTATGTATGTGTGTGTGTGTGTGTATGTATGTGTGTGTGTGTATGTATGTGTGTATGTGTGTGTGTGTGTGTATGTATGTGTGTGTATGTATGTATGTATGTATGTATGTATGTATGTGTGTGTGTGTGTATGTGTGTGTGTGTGTGTGTGTGTGTGTGTGTG
>QNUK01000086.1:2110550-2118349 GCA_013621035.1 Clarias magur | reverse complement strand
ACAGACACAACAATGTAACACATAACAGTACTTTTTTTTGATGAAGTATGAGTTGAGGTAGTGGGAAGAGCAGCAGTAAACAATTTACATTGTGACAAGAACATAGGGTGCAAACAGCAGTGAAATAAATATTGTGCAAAAATATTGTGCATATAAGTATGTGCAATAAGAGCAGCACCGGTAGGTAGGTATGAACAGATTGAGATGGATGTATATCAGTGTGATTGTGCATGTGTGTTTATCAGTTCAGTCCAGATGTTATTTAGTTCATCTGGGTGATTTGTGTGTATGTGTGGGTGTGTGTGTGTGTGTGTGTGTGTGTGTGTGTGTGTGTGTGTGTGTGTGTGTGTGTGTGTTTATCAGTCCAGTCTCTTTGTGTTGAGGAGACGGATGGCTTGTGGGTTACATAGTCTGGATGTGAAAACTGTTACATAGTCTGGATGTGAGTGCTCGAATGCTTCGGTACCTTTTTCCAGATGGCAGAAGCACCCTTGTGAGTGAATGTCAGGGGTGTGTCCGGTCAGTCACAATGCTGGTGGCTTTGCGGATGGAGCATGTGATGTATATGTCCTTGATAGAGGGAAGAGAAACCCCGATAATCTTCTCAGCTGTCCTTACTATCTGCTGTAAGGTCTTGCGGTCTGATATGGTGCAATTTCCAAACCAGACAGTGATGCAGCTGCTCAGGATGCTCTCGATAGTTCCTCTATAGAAGGTGGTGAGGATTGGTGGTGGAAGCTGTGCCTTTCTCAGCCTTCTCAAGAAGAAAAGACGTGGAGCTGTGTGTCACTACAGAATCTTGAGTCAGCAGCGTGAACAGCAAGGGACTAAGAACGCAGCCCGGGGGGGCCCCAGTGCTCAGTGTGGTGGTGCTGGAGGTGTATTTCCGGATCCGCACTGCCTGAGGTCTTTCGGTCAGAAAGTCCAGGATCCAGTTACAGAGGGAGGTGTTCAGGCCCAACAGGCTCAGCTTCCCGATCAGGTGTTGGGAAATAATTGTATTGAATGCTGAACTGAAATCTATGTACAGCATTCTGACGTAAGTGTCCTTCTTTTCGAGATGTGGCAGTGCCAGGTGGAGTGTGTTGGAGATGGCGTCGCCCGTCGAACGGTTTGGACGATACGCAAACTGCAGGGGGTCCAGTGATGGAGGCAGCAGGGTCTTGATGTGTCTCATGACGAGCCGCTCAAAGCACGCCATGATGATGCGTGTGAGTGCAACAGGGTGGTAGTCATTGAGACAGCACGCAGAAGACTTCTTTGGCATGGGGACAATGGGGAAGATTTGAGGCATGTGGGAACGATGCTCAGAGAGATGTTGAAGATGTTGGTGAGAACATCTGCCAGCTGTTCTGCACATTCTCTTTGCATTCTGCACGGATGTTGTCTGGTCCAGCAGTTTTATGTGGTTTGACTCTGCGTAGAGTTTTCCTCACATCAGCTGCGGTGAGACACAGCACCTGGAGACCACAACACCTGCGGACTTCCTCGCAGTCACGTCGTTCTCCATGTCGAACCGTGCATAAAAGCTGTTCAGCGCATTTGGAAAGGACCCGTCACTGTCACAGGCAGGTGATGAAGACCTGTAGTTGGTGATGGCTTGTATACCCTGCCACATGTGCCGTGTGTCGCCGCTGTCCCTGAAGTGATTCTGGATTCTCTGTGCATGTGTGCGCTTCACCTCACTGATGGCCCGGGACAGTTTGACCCGTGCTGTTCTTAGGGCCACCTTGTGCCCCACCTCCGCATTCATCCACGATTTCTGTTTGGGTCGTGAGATTATGTTTTTGGAGACAGTGACATCATCGGTGCACTTGTTGATGTAGCTGGTCACTGATAACATGTACCCCTCCAAGGTGAAGTCGCTGTAAGTTGCAGCCTCCCTAAACATGTTCCAGTCAGTGTTTTCGAAACAGTCCTGAAGAGCAGAGATGGCTCCTGCTGACATGCTCGTGATCAGCCGACAAGTGTTTACGTTTGATGATTCAGGGCCACCTGGTTCTGAAGCAGGTGAAAACCTGGCCAATATAAGGCCTCTTCAGGACTGTTTTGAGAACACTGTTTAGGAACGCTGAAACTGACATGGAGGACACGTTATCAATGACCAGGTACATCAACAAGTGCACCGATGATGTCACTGTCTCCAAGAACATCATCTCACAACCAGCCAGAAATCATGGATTACCGCAGAGCTGCGTGCACTTCTGAAGATCTGAGACTCTGCCATCAGAGTGGGGGACCAAGGTCCCCTTAGGCAAGGTCTAAAATTTCCCGGGCCAACAAAGAGGCTACAACAGAGATGCAATAATACGTGCACATGCCCATTGAATCCTCAACCACTTCAGGGACAGTGGTGACAGATGGCTCATGTGGAAGTTCACACAAGCCATCACCAACTACAGGACATCATCACATGCCTATGACAGAGACGACTCCCTTGCAGATGCCCTGATGAGCTTCTACAGTAGCTCCCACCTGCAGAAGGACAGGACGGTCAGGAGAAGCCATGGGTCCCATCAGCAGGAACCACGAGTCAGCCTCTGAACATTGCTTAAACAAAGGAGATGGTTGCTGACTTCAGAGATGGTTGGCCCCTCTGTGGAAATCATCAACAGCACCAAATTCCTGGATGGCCACCTGGAGGAGAATCTCACCTAGTACCTTAACATCAGCTCCTTGCACAAGAAAGCTGAAGAAACGTCTTCTCTTCCTGATAAGGCTGAGGATGGCTCACGTTCCGCCACGTTCCGTTGGCAATTGTGTCAACTTGGAGTGCAAGACCCTACAGCGGATAGTGAGGACAGCTGAGGAGGTCACCGGAGTCTCTATTTCCTCTTTTGAAGACATCTAATCCAAACTCTGCATCTGCAAAGCCAATAACATTCTGGCTGTTAGGAAACCCATCACACACCAATACTCTGGCATCTGGGAAAAGATACTGAAGCATTCAAGCACTCCCATCCAGACTGTGTAACATCATCTTTTCAAAAGCCATCCATCTCCTCACAAAAACGGGACTGGGCTGATAATCAAATATACATACACTCACACACAAACACACACACACACACACACACACACACACACACACACACACACACACACACACACACACACACACACACAAATGCACACTCAGATAACTCAACTAACTCAAAACATTGAGACTGAACTTATAAACATCACACGTGCAAACACACTGATCAATGACCATCTAAAAATTGTTCCTACCAACCTGTAATTGCTCTTTTTTCTTGAACATAGTACCACAGATAAAACAAACAGCAAGTTATAGCTTGTGTTCACCTGATTGTGAAAGCCCACACTTAGACATTTGGGCCTCCGGCCTGCATTGGGGATGCGGATGGCCGTACGCCACCATTTCCCCATGGATTTGGTGCCTCTCTTCTGTCCCTGCTCACCGCTTAATGAAGGAGACCTCATTATTTTCTTTTATAAACTATAAACAACAAAGTTGTTTTCTTTATTTATATATTTTTATCATTATATTCTTATTTCATATTTATTTGAACATTTTCTTATTCATACTCTAATTTTTATTATTATAGTCATATTCTTTGTTTGAAATATTTTTCAGATCTTTGTTTTACTTGAAGTGATGCAAATTTTGCAAGACCTCCCTGGTTCTGCGCTTGAATGATGCGACGAACTTGCCTGCTGTGTGTGTCCGCTACAGGAGTGAAAGAACTAATCACTTAAATGATGTGATTAGTGATTTCAGTGATAAGTTCTTTCACTCTAAATTATTATACTTTAAATTTGATGGTGATTTTAAAGTTGGATGGTAGATTAAACAATAATAAAAATGTCCTGAATGTGTTTGACGTCCTAGAAAATTGTGTGTTGAAAGAATTCGTTGATCCATGTTCACAACATCACAAATAATGTAAATTTATTGGAGGTTAAAAATGTCGTTCAGAACATCTGAAGCATGAAGCATTATACGCATTGTTTCGAATCAGCAGCATAAAAGTGAAAGGAATTATCATTTCAAAAACATTCAGTCTAGCATAAATGTTTAACAACTTTTTTCTTATTCTTGTTCATGTTTTGAGCATGAAAACTTCATATAAACTCGTTTTCTATGTTTTTACATGACCATGCATTATTTGTGTGAGAAAACCGCTTTCCTGACCTCGCACAGCGCTAAGAACACGGCAAACGCTTTATCTCACCATAAGGAAGTTAAACGTTGAATAATTTTCAAAACATCCATGCATTCTAGCATACATGTTGAATAACAATTTTTTTCTTATTCTTTTTCATGTCTTGAGCATAAAAACTCGTTTACTTTAATTTTGTCTATGAACATGCATTATGAGTGTGAGAAATCCGCTTTCCTGACGTCGTACAGCGCTAAGAACACGGCAAACGCTTTATCTCCCCATAAGGAGGTTAAAAGTGGCAGGAATGATAATTTCCAAAATATCCATATCTACATGTTACAAAACAACATTTATCTTATTCTTTTTCATATCTTGAGCATGAAAACTCGTTTACTTTAATTTTGTCTATGAACATGCATTATTTGTGTGAGAAAACCGCTTTCCTGACCTCGTACAGGGCTAAGAACACGGGAAACGCTTTATCTCACCATATGTGAGAATTTAAAGTGACAATTTCCAAAACAATCATGCATTCTTGCCTACATGTTTAATAACAACTTCTTTCTTATTCATTTTCATGTTTTGAGCATGAAAACTTAATATAAACTCGTTTTCTTGTTTTACATGACCATGCATTATTTGTGTGAGAAAACCGCTTTCCTGACCTCGTACAGGGCTAAGAACACGGCAAACGCTTCATCTCACCATAAGGAGGTTAAAGGAAGAATTAATGATAATTTTCAAAACATCCATGAATTCTAGCATACATGTTGAATAACAATTTTTTCTTATTCTTTTTCATGTCTTGAGCATGAAAACTCGTTTTCTTTATTTTTTTTCTAAGACCATTTATTAGAAGCTTGAGAAAACCGCTTTCCTGACCTCGTACAGCGCTAAGAACACGGCAAACGCTTTAACTCCCCATAAGGAGGTTAAAAGTGGCAAGAATGATAATTTCCAAAACATCCATATCTACATGTTACAAAACAACATTTATCTTATTGTTTTTTATATCTTGAGCATGAAAACTCGTTTTCGATGTTTTACATGACCATGCATTGTTTGTGTGAGAAAACCGCTTTCCTGACCTCGTACAGGGCTAAGAACACGGCAAACGCTTTATCTCATCATTTGGAGGTTAAAAGTGGCAGAAATGACAATTTCCAAAACAATCATGCATTCTTGCCTACATGTTTAATAACAACTTCTTTCTTATTCATTTTCATATTTTGAGCATGAAAACTTCATATAAACTCGTTTTCTTGTTTTACATGACCTTGCATTAGAAGCGTGAGAAAACCGCTTTCCTGACCTCGTACAGCGCTAAGAGCACGGGAAACGCTTTATCTCCCCATAAGGAGGTTAAAAGTGGCAGGAATGATAATTTCCAAAACATCCATATCTACATGTTACAAAACAACATTTATATTATTGTTTTTCATATCTTGAGCATGAAAACTCGTTTTCGATGTTTTATATGACCATGCATTATTTGTGTGAGAAAACCGCTTTCCTGACCTCGTACAGCGCTAAGAACACGGCAAACGCTTTATCTCACCATAAGGAGGTTAAAGGTAGAAGTAATGATAATTTTCAAAACATCCATGCATTCTAGCATACATGTTGAAAAACAATTTTTCTTATTCTTTTTCATGTCTTGAGCATGAAAACTCGTTTTCTTTATTTTTTTCTAAGACCATGCATTAGAAGCGTGAGAAAACCGCTTTCCTGACCTCGTACAGCGCTAAGAACACGGCAAACGCTTTATCTCACCATAAGGAGGTTAAAAGTAGCAGGAATGATAAATTCCAAAACATCCTTGCATACACGTTGAATAACAACTTTTTTTCTTATTCTTTTTCATGTCTTGAGCATGAAATCTCTTTTTCTATGTTTTATATGACCATGCATTAGGAGTGTGAGAAAACCGCTTTCCGACGTCGTACAGCGCTAAGAACACGGCAAACGCTTTATCTCCCCATAAGGAGATCAAAAGTGATAGCAAGGATAGTTTCCAAATTTTCCATTCACACACACATTTCCATTCTAGCATTCATGTTGAATGACAAATTTTTCTTATTCCTTTTCATACGTGGAGCACGTATGAAAACTTCATATAAACTCGTTTTTTATGTTTTACATGTTATGTTTTGCATCAGTGTTGTGAGAAAACCGCTTTCCTGTCTTCGTACAGCGCTAAGCACACGGCAAATGCGCGGTCAAAAGTGATATGAATGATAATTTCCAAAACAATCATGTATTCTAGCATACATGATGAAAACACATTTTATCTCATTCTTTTTCATGTCTTGAGGATGCAAACTTGTTTTCTATATTTTACAGGACCATGCATTATTTGTGTAAGAAATCCGCTTTCCTGAGTTCGTACAGCGCTAAGAAAACGTAAAAATCTTTAAAGCAGCATCAACATCCTAAACCTCAAAGAAATCATGTCCAACACATATCTACATTCCTGCTTGCATGATGAATGACAACTTCTTTTGCTTTGTTTCAACTTAATTGACTCATCTGCTGTAGAAAATTGTAAACCTTTAATATGAAACTCCAATTGATACATTTTAAGTGTTCATCATGAATAAAATATTAAAGAATATTGTTCCCCATACTTAACTTCAACTAAAATCGAATTCTTTCAAATACGTTCCCAATAAGCAATTGACAATTGACCTACGGGTCAATTGCTTTTGCATTAGAGCCCATATAGCCGAGGCATCGGCATTATGATTGGCATTAGGGCAGCGTGGCCTAGCTACCATGCATGGATCAGTCTGACCGCTAGCCTTCTGCCTGAACAGAATCTCGTGGTGTAGTTGTGTGTTAGATTGCCCGTCCCTTCCATTCTCCGAACGGCTGCAGTAATTCTCATGCCGGCAGCGCGGTGGTTGCCGAACTCTCTAATTAGTTCAGAAAATATTCAAGGGTCCCATTAATGGTTCTGACAGTCTACTGTACAATCTTTTGTCATGAAATTGGCTTCATACTCTTCTAGGAGCCGAGTGAAAGGCAGAAGGCAGAATATTCATTCCCCTTGTGTTAAATTGGCCGAGCTACCGTTGAACTAACATCAAGGCTTAGGCAAAGTGGGACATAGTGGACAACAATATCAAGGACATGTGACAGACAGAGACCCACAAATTGATCCTCGCCATCCAAGTATGATGTACATGGAAGAGGGGTTAGGGTGATTGCAAAAATCTCTAACTAGTTCAGGATGTAGAAGGTGCATTGGCCTCCATTTCTTGGCCAAACTTGGGACACGACTAGATTGAAACGAACTGAACAATTTACACTAGTCATTTGCCAAACTGAACAAGAGGTCAGGTATTGTAGATCATTTGACAAATGCACAATGGACACACTACTACTCCAAAGACACAAACAGGTGCACATACACACCCATTACACAGACATGACACATCATACACTGACACACACAATACACATCCTAACCTTCAATGCTTACAGATTAAGCAGGACCTTTTAATTGGACAACAAGATGGATCTACATTATGTGACTGACAAACACACAAAGAGATCCTGGTCTGAATGTACATGTGGAGGACTCGACTGGGTTAAGGAAAGGTTAAGGAGAACTGCGCCCTTTGGCAAGTCAGGCACACTCACACACACAGACACACACACATAATACAC